>JAMQGT020011975.1:0-71820 GCA_024447675.2 Pterophyllum scalare
TATTTTTTTGAGCAGTGTATATAAGAACTAGTCGATTTAGTCCATATAGTGAATAAGGACAGCTTTTCCCTTGTTTAAGGTCTTTATTTTGAAATTTGTCTCCTTGGTCTGGCTATATATTTTACAGCATATATGCAAACATATACATAAATACCACTGTAAAATTACTGCAGTTGAAGCTGCTGCCACACCGGAAGTGATTTTCAGTGACGCGGTAACTGAGTCCATAGAAAGTGAGTAACATTTAGCAGCTTCAAGCAACTATGGTCAAGATAAGCACTAATTTTGCTTTGAGTAGCTTTGGATTATATTTGTTGGTCTTATTTGGCTATCATGCTCACCTTACCACATCAAGAGGACTGGACACCAGCTGCCACTGTTTGTATTTCAAGTATTTATCACCCATTTTGTCATCCAACTCGAAACCTGAGGAAAACATGCTTATAAAGACCCCGTCTCCCATGTTGCACAACCCCACTCAGCTCTGGCTTCATGATATTATGTGACCAGCGATGAGAGATGACCCATTTGTATGTAACTGAGTGTGCCACAGTAGGAGGAAGGGCCATTCTTCTGCCATCTGCTCCACACAGAGCCACAGTTGCCCACTGCATCCCATTGAGTTCAACTGGCTGGAGGTGCAACTGCTGAGCCAGTCGAGACACAAGGAGCTGCATTCAGGTTCTGCCAGCTCTGACTCTCAGCTCGCTTACACAAGCTCGCTTGTACAAATCAGAGAGCTAAAAAAGTAGGTAGATGACGGTAAAACCAAATTAAGGAATAATGAGGTGTTCAGAATGCACGATAATTGGCAATACATCTGTTTGTCATTTTGCTGAACTTTCTGCCATCATAAAAAAACAAAACCCAACTGACTAATTAGAAATAGGTTAGACGGTTAAATGTAAATGTGTCATTATTTTGTGAAGCCAGCGATTCGCTGGTGAGGGCAAGCATTTCGGTGGTGGTGCCTAATTAAATCTGGGTTTGTCTGCGCACGGCCAATGAACCTTGATGTGTTGATGGCATCTCATTAAATAACGGTGATGAATAGATAGGCTGATAAATAGACGACTGCTCGGATGGATGGATGGAGGCAAAGAGTTTGAAAACATGCGAGTGTTCGATGTCACTGTCAAAACAACTATGACACACAGACACACTCTAGCAAACAGCTGGCTACTGACAGAGTGTCAGCCTTCCCCGCATTGTATCTCTTTATTGGACACTTCATGCGTGACCGCCATGAAGCTGCTAAGTTTGGAGCACCCACAGACAAACAACGGGAGAAGGAAAGTTGTTTCTGTCAGTGAGTCAGAAGCAGACAGAGCGCTCGCTGCTGCCTCTGTGACAAAGACGCGGCTGCCATTTTGGTGAAGCAACACACCTAAAGCCACACTCTCAGTCATTAGTGTGACTCGAGTGCAACGATTTAACGCAACGCTGGTAACGGTGAGGTAAAAGTAAAAGGAATAAAGACATTTAACTTTGCACATACTGTTGAGCTTTTTATTTATTATTAATTCATTTAGAAGTATGACAGCACAAAGTGTGTCTGCCAGTGCCTTCCAGCACTCATACAATGTTGGCACAGGTAGGCCTTCACAGAATATTTTCAGACTTCTTTTTTGGTGCACGATCTGTCTTTAAGGCTAAATATGCACCTAAGAGTAGGCGCATGGCACCCATTCAGATGTGACTCAAGATGTAGCAACTAATTGGCCGACCATGACTAAAAACAATTTTTAATATCACTTCTTGGAGCGATACCTCGTTCTAAATCTGGATAGTTGAGTCTCACCCAAAGATAAGCAGGCCATCCCACAGTCCCCCACCCCCCACCATTGTCAGCGTTCTTACTGGCAGGATTCTTCCGTTCTAATATGTTTTTATAGCCTCTTGCCTGGAGCTACACAACATGCATGCGTGCTTCTGTTGTGTCCTGTACTTTACACACAGCTTTTTACTGTATCTATGCTTATGCATGTGCATCAACCTGACAAATATACTTTTACAGCCACCCTTGTTGTCGCGGTTGTGCGTGCACATGCATGCGCAAAACAGTGTGTACCTGGGCTTGGTTAATATGCATTTATTGGCTCTCCCAGGTAATCCTGCTGCCGAGACACGAACGCAGCACTCCTAAAGCGGCAAAGGGCTCCTCAGCATCGCCGCCACTGATATGCAACCGGTAATACACAGAGGAGCGTGTTGTTTAATGCCTTCCCTAACATTAACTAACTCTCTTGTGTGTAAAAGCATGCATACGTGTGTCTGATTGTGTTTGTGTGTGAAAGAGAGGAGCATTTCCTCTGAGGGCCCTCTGGAAGACAGCAAACACTTCAAAGGATCCCTCCGTGATACTGAGCATGATATCTGCCCGAAGACACAAGGTTTAAGCGCTGATCCACCACTGTTTTCTTTACGATTAGCCAGGCGGCGAAGCAAAATGTCATTTAGTCTAAAACTGTTCTGGTGGATTTGCAGCGCTGTTTGTCTTCTTAAATCTACAACAGAGGACTTGGCAAATGAACCCTGAGCCCTATGAATAAAACAACAGGGGAGAAGAGAGAAAAGCCTTGCTCAGTTTGAGCGTTTGAGGAACAGCGTGGTACGGACGGCAACGTGATTGGAGCTGACAGCGGCAGCAGGCAGTCACCTGCGCGGGAGAAAAAGCCCCCGTCTGGCTTTCCTCAGAAGGGCTTTTAGCGTTCCATCAGTGACGGACTGTTTTGTCAGGTGTATTAACACAAACGGCCCGTGTGGCTTTTACCCCTCCACAGTGGTGTCGGCAAGGACAAGTTGTTGCCATGTTGCATCCTGTTCTACTGTGACCGCTTTTCACTGCTGTGACCCAGAACACACACTCGATCATTAGAGTTATTCATCACAGCTCCTGACACTTCATAACCCGGACTAGCTGCAAAAAGCAGTTTCCGATGCATGGCAGCGCTCTCTCTCTCTCTCTCTCTCTCTCTCTCTCTCTCTCCAGCTTTAACTTCAGATCAAGTCATTAAGTTCACATTATTAAATGGTTAAAAAAACAAAGGACAAATGCTCTCTCGGCCTGTAATCCATAATGTTTATGGATTTTATTTACTAAAAACACTGGCTGTTGCCTGGGAAAACATTAAGGTCAGCCTTTATGTGGTAATTATGTGGGACATGTGGGAATCTTTCGTACGACTCTGTAATCTCCCACTTGAAATAAACTGTCCGAAAACAGGTGGCAGATCCTCTACTGTTATTTTTGGCTCCAAACGATGTTTATTTTCATCACCATTTAATTTAACCAGTATTTGTTTATTTCATTTTTTTAAAATTAATCGCAACAAATGCTCACAGTAGAAGCTTGAAGGTGAAAGTTTTGCAATTCTCTCCGATGTCCACTCCCCGTTTCTGATTTAAGTATATCATCAGGTTACTAGGGTGCCCTTTTTGGCTCTGCTCAGCTAACCTCTCAACCCATATGCATACAATGAAACAGAGAGCAGAGGAGAAGAAATAAACTGGTGCGCCTCTCTCGTTGTGAAAAGAAACGAATGCAAAATTGAGCCCAGAGGTTCTTCTCGGGGACAGGTGTCTCTGGGAAAATGGTAGGAAAACCTTCAATTTAGTGGCCATTTGATAAGGAAAAGCCAAAAATCTTCAGAGTGTTACAACTCTGTGCAGACCTGAGTGTCATTAGTCCTGGGAGACTTTTGGCCCAGTGACATTTCAACCAGCCCAGTCAGTCATTCCTCACTAATGAATATGTTAGTGTCTGGTCTAGCCTGTGTAATTTTTCCCTCTTTTTATCACAAGGATGCAGGCGGACACAGCCGTGGCATTGGTTCAACACTCAGCAGGGACAGACAAACAGGCTCTGCCAACAAGATGGAGACTTTATGGATTTCCTACCTCTCTCTTAATATTCAAACACTTCTGCCCACTGGCACTGTGTGTAAACCTGTGCTGCACGAAGCACTGCTGCAGCACGATATCCTAACGCATGGGTATTGATAACAATTCAAAGAGCCCTCTTGACCCTCTGGTTCTAATCACCATCATAATCCACCCACTGACTACTGCTCACCTCCTCCGTAACAGAGCGCTGGTGGCTGCGTCACCAGTGGACTCATTAGCCGGTGGTGTCAGGGGAAGCCTATTTGATGGTGGAGGAAGGTTGGTGGACATTAATTAGTCCAACACTTGTCCATATGCATTATTCAGTTGTGTAGGAGGTATATTGGGCAAGCAAAGCCAGAAAGAAAACTGTGATTGCTTCACTCTTCGCCTCCATATGAAGTGATTTGCTGCTAATCACAAATATTTACATGTTCATATTTGAAAGCTCCTCTGTTTTTGCGGCAGATCCACGAGGCTCTACTTGCTATATTAATGACAGCCGTTTGGTTTCAGGATCACCGGAGTAAATAAAACTTGTTCTGCCAGTTACACGACGGGCGGCACTAAAATAAAAGCGAGAGTTGGTGAAGAGACACATCCAAAATTTAATGGCTCATTAGAGGCAAATCTTGGCTGATAAAAATGTCTTGGATGACATCTTGATGTGATAAACTGCCCCGGTGAGGTTTGAGACGAAGCTCTGAGGCCGACTGCCAGCAGTGATAGAATGCTGGCACGCTCAGTCTAAACAAGAATATTTAAAATATTCAAATATTTGAGCTCGACTGATCGTGGAGTTAAGATAAAGATTATTAGTGACCAAAACCGCAACAAGAAGACACCCACACTGTGTCGCTTGTAAACTCTTTTGTGTGTCTTTGCGGTTGTTTTGCATCAGTGCGCGCTAGCTACTTGTCTGGCCAGGTTTGACTTCCATGAGACATGCGCGCAAAGAAACTTTGTACTTCCAGCAGATGATCCTAAATATGGCTTACAGTGTCAGACTGAACAGAGACATCCTTCTCTGTCCAGTGAAGGTCAAACACCAAGGAGGAGAAGTTTTCAGTAAAGCACATCAGAAAACGAAAGGGGGCTGTTAATTTCTTCCTTCGGAAATTAGACCAAATAAATACAAGTCAGAACCGAATTTTAATCTCAGTTCACCTTAACATTTCGGCCTAGTTTGAGAGTTAGCTCAAATCCTACATTAGCCCTGCACCAGCCATCTGCCACACCAGAGATGTGTGTGGGGTGGGAGTGAAAGGCAATCATAGCTACATTTTATTAACAACTCCATTTAAATGGCTTGGTGGCAGCGGCAATCTGCAGAGGGCACCTTCAGCAATCAACAGCATTTGAGCACAGCTGCCATGTGAGGTGCGCTACGGGGAGCGGGGAGAGCTGAACAATACGATTAATCCCACGGGATAAGAGAAAAAGAAGAAATTCCACACAGACAATCACAGTCCCGCGACCTATTTGCTATGCACAGGTCCGTTTGAATAAGTGCTTCATTTAATAATAATTGATTGAGGTGAATTCTAAGCGGTGGATGTGAGGTAGAGCACTGGTGACACACTCCCTTCCCTCTCTTTCTCCCTTCTGCCTGCTTTTCCTCCTCTCTCCAGAATTGTATTTTGTGCTTGAGTGAATTAGGTGATCATTTTTTATCTTACATGCCGTGCTGGCTTCTGGAGTTTCTAGCTCCAAGGAAATTGGAGAGGAAGAAGAAGTTGAACATTTATCGCATGCCGAGGTTAATCTCCTGAAATGGTGGGATTTGGTCAGAGAGGAAGTAGAAAATCCACGCTTGCACTTGCGAGCTGCATTACAGTCACATTTCCAGTGTTATTTTTTTTTCCTGCCGCCCCGCCTCGCTCTCTCTCTACTCCCTGCCTTCCTCGCGGTGGAAGTAAAATCCTCGGAGCTGAACAGCGGTGACAAGACAAAGTAGCAACACATAAATTAAGTCAGTGACTGGACTCATCACTCACTGTCTGGCGCGCTAATAATAATGCGCACTGTGTGATCATCTCACGTTGCTGTTGTTAATGCCTCGAATGGGAGCGTGCACCTGCAATGTTGTATTTTTGTGTAGCACCGCGTCAGATGTTTACCACAACATGACTGCAGACGGCTAACGATTTCAACGGGAGTGCTGCTAATTGCTCAACTGCGGGCAAGAGAAGAGAAAGTGACAAACGAATGAATGCAGGTGTCTTTTCGATAGCGCCGATGATGAGTGCCAGAAAAGCTGAATGCAATCAGTGTTCCTCTCCTTGTTAAACCCAAGTTTTTGAAGGCAAATCCAACTCAGGTCACTTGATAACAAAATGACAAAATTGTCTCTCACACTGATCACATCACATAATGCTTGAAGATCAAGACTTCTTCACATTCAACTTTGCTCTCTCAGCTCATCCGGAAGTTAAGTTATACACAAAGAGCCTTCAAGTGTGTCTCAATTGCAGCTCTGCTGTTTGAATGAAACTCTTTCCACACCCTCTCCTGCCTTTCTTCCCAAGAGCTGAAGCTCTTAGCCAGCTTCCCCCGGTCCCGTGAAAAGCCCTCGCACCGACTGCAGGAGATCTGTCAAAATCATCTCGTGGCCTCCAAAGCTTTCGACTTATTTTCAGTATCAACAGAAAGCATTAGTCACCACAGTGTACCAGCCACTTCCATCACTACTGTACAATACTTTTTAAAGATGAGAACTGAGAGGCCTTCTGCTGTGAACACACGACTAGACGGCTGCTGCTGCTGCTGCTGAAGAGCCCAGAAGTCGGAGATTAAGTGGATCTGGGTAGGAGATTTATACCTGCACTTTATGGCATTTGCAAATGACTGCCTCCGTAGTAGCAGAGTAATTCCATCCTGTCATATTTGTCTTTAGAAATTGTAACAAATTACAGTGAGTTTGCAGCAGAAGAAACTCTTTTTTTTCTTGCTTCCAACTCTTCTTTTTGCCCACCTTTTTTTTTTCTCTTTTCCCCTACAGGCCGCAGAGATAAGTCGCTGATGGCAAGATTGCGGGCCCATCCATTTCCAGTGTGTGGCAGGTGACAGGGAGACATGTTTCATTCTGCCTCATGCCGCGTGATGTGTTTCCCCCTTTCCTCTCTCTCTGTCTATTCTCTCGCCTCTGTTCTCCTCCCCTTTCTGAACTCCCCCAGCTTTCACCCTTCCATCACTTTCCCCCTTCTCCTCTCCTGCCTGCCCTCCCTCTCTTTTGACTTTCTCCCCCTACTTTCTAGAGGGGTGCCTGTCAGCATAACTCAGTCCGTCAGCTCGAGGGACAAGATAGGGGTAATTGGGGTAGAAGTGTCTGTGTGCGAGTGTGTCTGTGTTTATGCGTGTGTGAGACAGTGCTTTCACGGCAGACATAACTGCCGTTCTCTTTTCCACTGCCTCCTAATGAGGTGTGACTTGTGTCTTGTGGAGAGTTGGACAGATGACTGTACCCCCCCCTCCCCCCTCCCACCCTTACACACACCTCTCAGTGACCCTCTTTTTTTTTCCACCTCTCTGCTTTTCCAGTCAATAAACGCAGGAGGTGCATCACTCACCCGCGCAATGCCTGACACCTGACCGGAGCTCAATGAGCAAGATGTCAACACGCTGCACGTAACTGCAACAACCATAAGCAAAGGCTTCACTGGAACCTCACTGCAACAGGGAAATACTGAAATAAATCCTAAAGAGATTTAAAGTTGACCTACTAATGCTCATGTCCACCTCCACAATCATTCCTGGATCATACCAGAGAGGCTCCGCATGATTCACATTTCAAAATACTTACTATGCATCTTATACTGGGCCTTGGTGCAGCCCCCTTGAGTCTCTCATTTTTGAGTTTATAATTCCTTTTGATGGTTTATATTTGAAATATGGTTCCTTGTGTCTTTTGTAAATTAGGTTTGGTTTCTCTGGTTTGGGGTTTGCCTTTCATATGAGTTATGTTTTCATTCTGTTCCCTCAGTTTTCCCCTGCGTGCAGTTCATGCATGTATCTCCCCATTTAATTACAATTTTCTCTTCCTGTTTTATTTTGATGGTCTCTTAGTTGTACTTCCCTTGTCTCATCATCCCCCAGTTTCAGTTGTGTCCCCCACCTGCTTCCTCCTCCCTTGTCTTTTATCGTGTCCTGTCTAGTTTGGATATCCTGGACCTGTAAATGTTTTGGTTTGGGGGTTTTTTTTGGTTATTTTATAGTACTTACAAGCTGATTTTTTGTTTCCTGCATTCAGGTCCGCAGGACTTTAAGACATGCAGGGGTTCATGATAGCGAGGGAGCTGTGGCTCATTTGTAGGAAGTTCAGCTGTGCTTTCACAGCGAGTGTAGTTTTTTTAAATGAACTATTAAATAATACAGCATGCAAGGTGAGCCACAGCAAACACTTTAATTGACAAGCACTTCTTCTACTTCATCTGTGTCTTCACTGAGCATCTTGTCTTGTGGAGATACTTAACCTCCACCGTCTTGGGGCTGCAGTTGGCAACGGTTGCCCTCATTCTTCTCTACAGCCCCAGTGAGCCCGGTGTAGTGGTGCATGAACCACTTCTTCACCTGCTGTAGGTTCTGGTTAGAGTGGTGCTCCAGCTCACAGCAGATCTCCAGAGCAGAAACAGAACTGCTGTTGCCAGCTAAAGCCTAAGACAGCTAAGTTGGACTCCGTCCAACCGTGGGGCACGAGGCTATCTGGAGAGGCAGCTGAATAATATGAAGGCAACTGGTCAGCCAGTCAGTGGGGAAACACAAGGGAGAAGGGCCAGGGCTACACGGTTAACAGCAACTGGACTTTCAAAATAAGGGAGATTTGTCTGCTAGTAAATGCAGTTCATAAGTTGAAGTACAGTAAAACAGTACCAGTTAAAAGTATGGACACAGTCATATGGATGATGTGCAAATTAGATTAGATAATCCCTAGTGTGCTGATGACAGTTACACTATCTATGGGATGAAATTTGTCTTCTAATAATTTAACACACCCACCCTAAATTAAACAAAAATGAGCCAGTTATGAGTAAACAAAAGAAAATGAAAGCAAAAAAAGACAGAACATAAAATGAAACTGTGCAAGCGTGCTGCATTTGATTGTGATATTCTAATCTTTTCTCACTGATTGGGGTTTCTCCTCTGTGCCCATTTTGTTTTCCCGCTTTCACGGCACAGTTTATTAGCTTCACTTCTCATACAAAGCTCTCATGTGGGCAGGCATCACAGCACTGCATTCCCACTGGTCAATACTGCAAGTGCAGCAAGTGGTAAGTCTAAATAGTCCCCACTCCCTCCCTAATATTTTTCAGTTTTTGACAAAATGGACCAGCCGGCTGCATCATTTTTTTTCACTTTTTTGGGGGGGGGGCTGTCTTTGAATTCAGCCTGTAAGTTGATAATTTTTATTTCCATCAAACGATGTGGCATCCCTTCATTCCTATCACATTACCCAGTCCATATCAGTGTAGATATACAGCATGGTTTTTAACTCCATTGGGACCTGATGGGTTTTTAAAGTGTTCCTTTAATTTTTTTGAGCAGTGTATGTTTCTTACTGCCATTGTTCGTATTGACAGCATTTAAGCATATAGGGAATGCTATATGGGGATTCTGAATATCAAATTCCTTTAGACCTTCTTCTTCAAGGTCAAATAAGGTCAAACTTTTTCTAAATATCACATTAGAGTTTGCATCCAAATTTCATGTCGCATTTGACCTCTGACCTCACTTTAACATTTCACATCTGCCTTCCTTTCAAGCCGATCCCAAAATGTGTTACAGCGTTAAAGAAAGTATTGTCAAGAGAAAGAGAATGAGCTGCCTCATTAGAAATATAACGTAGTATAATATTACATAATAAGCTCAAGTTATTCATGTCCAGTTATTTACAAATCGATACCTGTTATGGATTATCTACTCTTACATAATGTTTGTGGAATCAAAGTAAACATGTGTCATGCTGCCCTGATCTCATTTTACTGCACTACAAACTTCTTAAAAAGAACAAAGAAAACAAAATGGATACATAAAAAAGTACAACACTATTCCCTTAAAAGTAAATGCTGCCACAGAGTGAGCTGCGTCTGTGGAGGTCTGCGCTCTCTGAGTGCTTCTTGTTAAACATAGTGCAGTAGTCCGTGTACAATCAATCTCCAGACTCATTAGAGGGCATGCTGTATGTTATTTACATGCTCTATTATGTATCAAAGTAGACACTTAGCATGTGACCTTTATACCCACACATGCATTATAGTAGTACATATAGACAGCTGTTGTAATAGCTTGTAAACACTGATTTCTGCTTCCCCCTGACATTTTCATTCTTCTCTGGATTTATGGTTCTGTGCAAAAATTTTAGGCACTAAAGTAAAGTGAAGATGCATTGGAAACAATTTCACAGGTAGTTTTTATTTAATAATGAACTTCATATAAAATTAAGTCAACAGAAAGCAAAGAAGAATCAATAATTGTGTGGGAAGACCTACCTGCCACACACCTAGTTTTCTAGGTGTGTGGCAGGTAGGTCATTCCGAGCATACGTGTAGAACTTGCTGTAGCTGTACTGTTGATTCAGGCAGAGCCTGACTGATATATATCTGCATTTATAATGACCGATAAATGAGAGAGACAAGTTAGTTCTTTGAGGTCTGTGATCTCCAGCATCACCATCAAACACCGCTCTGTGTCCCAAACTTCTGCGCAGCACTGCACACGAATCAAACTACAACCTGGACTCAGATCACACTCACAGCAATGAGCATTTATCCAGCGCTCTCTCCGTAGCTCAACCTGTCAGGCACGTTAACAAACCACTTGCTTGCTGTGGCAGCTTGTACCTCAGCAGCAAGGCTGGCGGTCTCATTGCTCAACTACAGAAGTGCCTGTGTACAATATCTCCTCTCATTAAGTCAGCTGTAATGTTTCCCCCAGGCAGGAGTCACACGTAATGTGAAGCCTTCTCATTAGCGCCGTCACGTCACTTTCATTTAGGAGCTATCCGACAGCATTACGCGCCTCTTTGAGCGCTCAGGCCCTCCCGGCCTAGTTCAGCATGTCCAATGACTTATTCCTGCTTAGCACTTCCCATTTCCTTAACTTTCACTCATTATGGGAGTACTATAAAAACATATTCCCTGCAGAGGCCTGCCAATTTAATCTTTTGTTAAACGTGTGAGGTAGAGTTGTAATCTAATAGACCTCATTAGTAGGAAATAAGGCTTGATGAAGACAAGGGGATTTACGAGAGGTCTGCTAACCGCCCTGCTTTGGCCCTGAAAGAAATTACTAATCAATGACCAGTTCACAACTAATTGCTCAAATAGCTCGGGCAGACGTTTCCGAGCAGGATTATGGGAACACAGTTGTCATTTTGCTCCTTTCTACTCCAAAACAAAGAAACTGCCTTCTGCGTACCAGAAACAAAATGTTATAATACAACTGTTCAAATTCAGTCACAGTTCGTCTTTGCTGAAGAGGCTTACAGCAATCGAGTACAACAGTAGTTTAAGCAAATTAGTTTGAATTGCCTTTAGAAAGCTGTAAAATGAATTAAAACAATTTGATTATTGAGCTAAAGTGATTAGAAGGGGAATATTGCACCATCAGAAGCCAAAGCTACCCCTAGGCATGAATGGTAATCTGAGCCTTTGCTGCAGTGTGTTTGGGTCCATTCAATCCTGACGTTTAGCTGCTCATTCAGACAGATGCTGGTCTCTTTACATACTTCAAATAAAATGCTTGGAAAAACAACTTCAAGGAAGCCACTGTGAGTTCAGACGTTTTGTTGGAGAGAAAGGCGGAGAGAAACCAGAGGAAAAGCGAGGTGGCCCTAAGCGGAAGCGCTCATCCAAAACAGAGGCGGAAATTTCTGATGAAAATGGTCACCTGGGTGGCGACGGTGGGCCGGTTATTGATTTGTCCTCGTGGGCGTCAGTCATTGAAAGAAAGCAAAGGGGGGACTTCCTGTGGGTGATCGTTACCGCAGAACGCATGGACCAAGAGGAGAGGGGTAATCCTCAAGAAGGGGGGAAACAGTGCAACACAGGAGACATCCCCAAATAAATCACTGACCGCTCACAAGAGCTGAGCAGCTTTATAAAACAAATACAGTCACATCTAGTTTAGGGACACCATGTCAACACACATGCGCTTGAGAAATGAAAGAAAATCAAAATAAGTAGTTGCAATTCTTCTCTAAAGTGAGTGGGCCAGTATTAACATTTTCTGCACAGGTAAGTGATTTTAGTCTCATTCTGTGTGTGTAATTTTCTAGCCCCCAGCCTGGTATTAATTACAGACACAATCACTTTTTTTTTTAGCACCCCCCGCACAAGATTACAGAGATAATTTATGGATGTTTGTGTGTTTCACGTCTGTGAGTTTTTAGCTGACTGAGTTCTGACTTGTGAAGGTTAAAAAGGTTATAAATACCTCAGAATAGTTGAACACATGACTGCGTATGTGCAAAATCGACACACCGCGGGACCACTTGTAGTATAGCGAGTCACTGCTTAGAAATCTTGTGGGCTCTTTTCAGACACATTATGTGCAGGTCTCTTAACATCACCTTTGATTGACAACAAGCCAGCGGGCTGGGACCAGCGGGCTGTGCGATACTGCTGACGATACCAAACCTACCGATTAAGGCGCGCTGTCGCTCGCCGAACTGGGCACTTTTTCAGCTACTTTTGTCCTTCTTCGCCCCTCACCCTTTCTCCCTCAATCCCTGCCGTCCTATACCTCATTTAATCCCCACCAGCTCTCCCTCTTCCCCTTTCTCCTTCTGTCTCTCTCTTCAAAGCAGGAGGAAATTAAACAGAGTCCCCCCACCACCGCCACCATGATGGTGGAAACAAATGCTTCTGGCAGGCCTCTATTAGCCAGGCTGCTTATTTGTTAACTGACTGGATTAATGTGCTGTGCTTGGTATGGGAGGCCACCTGCTCAGGCAGTGAAGGATATTCACAGGCTCACCGGTCCGCTCACTAATCTGCCTCTAAGGATGATTGCAGGTTTCTGTGGCATGATAAGGCAAGCTATCTCCTTCCCT
Organism: Pterophyllum scalare; assembly: GCA_024447675.2. NCBI lineage: Eukaryota > Metazoa > Chordata > Actinopteri > Cichliformes > Cichlidae > Pterophyllum > Pterophyllum scalare. The sequence continues at coordinate 12,935 of JAMQGT020011975.1, forward strand.
CCCTCCCTCTCTCTCTCTCTCTGGGAACATTAGTGAATGGTTAATTTCATCACTCGAGGGACTCTTGACCCCAGAGGTGCTTTGACTGCTCTGGTCTGGCAGGCTGATCAGGATGCTAATGGAACAAATGCTGCCCTCAACTTTACACCACACCAAATACCAAACATCTAAAAGGAATATGGATAGGTGCAGAGCGGGCTGTTTACTCTTGAGTAGCATTGCACTAATACTTCATAGAGGTTCTTACAGGTCTGTTAGAACAGAAGTTACAGATTGTATTTGGACAAGTTCTCTCTGTTTGTGCTTGCTCAGTCATTCATAGTTTGGATTCGGCTTAATAATCCTCATCCTTAATAATCTAACAACCCCAACCAAAGTGAACACTGAATCGCTGATGAGATCGTTTTTCAAACAAACAAGTAACACAACAACAAACACAACTAACTACATTAATATTAATGTGGTCTTTGTGAGTATGTGGGTAATTTTGAACCCTAAGCGTGTATTACAACAATAAATTTGTACTGCAATAGCACCTGTATGCAAATACTTTTTTTTTTTTTTTTTTTACTGCAAACTAGTGCACTTCTAAGTTAAATTTCATCCTCTGTGTAATTTAAGGTGGATCACTGAGTCTTTAGGTCAACTGATTGATTTGTTGGTTGCTATGTTGTTGGTATGCCCTCATCCAAATATTACTCATGTTAAAATCACTACATCTGTAGCCTCCCAGGATGCATCTGTTATTTTGGGCTGAGGGAGGAACAGACCACCTGTGAAAACAGGTGTGTTTTTACAACTTCTGACTTACCCAAAGGAAAGCTAAGTTTAACGGAGGAGAGCCGGTTCACTTCCATCATACTGAAATTGGCTGGATTTAGTACAGCCCAAACCGGTATATTGGCCCTAGTTGATACTATTTGCCAGCATATTGGTATCCGCATTTATGACAGCTGATAAATTAGATTTTAAAAAGTAAAGAAGAAATGGAAGAAACGCCCTTCAGCCATGTTATAAATGTTAATATTGCATATGGGAGGGAGGGCAGATGCAGAGAGTTTGTTATGCCAGCTGATCCAAGCAGAACTAGGCAGAAGGTAAAGGAATAATCCACACCGTGTTGTGACAGTAACACAAGATTATTTTTTAATTGCACTGTCACATTTCCATACTGATAACTCATAACAAATGTTAGGAACATCTGTTTATGTTTCGTGCGTCTGAAAGAGAAAAAATATCGACCAACATTTCAGATTTTTAATTATTCATGCCTGCTTTTAGAAAAAGTTTTTTATTTTATTTTCATTTCAGAATTAAATTAAACAAATTGTTCTTTGGTTTTTTTTACAGGAAGCCAATTCTGCATATAAAACACGCTAACTACAACAAACGTTGACAGCAAATGTTGCTAGAAATTCCCTCCTGCTGTTTGTATGATGCACAAACTCAAAATGGCAAATGTTGTATCAGGGGATGGTGCTGTGATGTCCTTGAAGCTCACAGAAAGATAATTTACAACAATGAAAATCTGGAAAAAGAAAAAAAGAACTATTTATATTCTTAATTTCACAAAAACAATGAAGAAAAAGGTTTACCCCATAAATGTTTCATTTTTGTAGTATAGCGCCTTGGAGCCTTAGACTATCTCACATGTGACTGAAGGCCAGAGTGTGGGTGCTCTCAGATCTTTAGAAACTCTTTGGTCTATCACATTGAGACATTTATGCTTACTTACAGAGATTCAGCTCCAAACTCGCATCCCTCCAGCCCTGTGCTGGAATAACACTTAAATCAAGGAAGTGAATTCAGGCAAAGAAAGCCTACAAGACAGGGCCCCAAACTCTGCTAACAATGAATCCTTTCTTTTAGCGATATCACACTTAATTTGCATTGAGCTCATAACACATTTGAAATCTGAAATGAATTCATCCACCATAAGCAAATAACACAGAGTGAGACGACATTTATTGCAATCATTTCCCATGAATAAGATTATTTTTGCTTCAGAAAACACCAACAAGACTCAAGCTGTTTGTGAAAGTCACATTTAAGGGCTTTCACGACTAACTATTGTATTCTATCAATCACAGATAACATGGAGCAAAACAGCTGTTTATTGCTGTTTAGGTGAGACTAGGAGGGGAAAACACTCAAAGCTTATAATGAAACGACGGTGCGTGGTTGACAGATTGACTACTTTGAAGAATAAGAGTTCCAGCAGGAAGCAGCAGAAAGAAGAAGAAAGGTACTGAAGCAAGCACAGGAACTGATTTCTAGTAATTTGTTAATAGATTGATTGCTTTTAAATGAATTTGAATAAACAGCAAACAGTGTTGAGACAGTGAACTGCCTTTCAGAGAGATGAACTCTCCCAAACAATTAGCCGCATCTTATTGTGAGGCCAAACATAGAAGGACTCGGCGTTGTTCTATACTGACGTACATTCGACACAGCTGCGAGATCACAGGGTGAAGTCCTGAACCTGATTCAGTTCATGGTGTCCAAGGCAACCTTGTGGAGATGTAGTTTGTGTTTATCTGCATTATCATACAGCCTGTTAACAAAGACAGGCAGTCGGCTTGAATGGCGGGGGACCCTGAGGGTCTGCAGTCTGCAGGAGGTGCTGATGGGTGGAGGTTTGAGCCCCTGTGCAAAACACACACACACACACACACACACACACAATGTCACGCACTGTCAGGCACCCCTTGGCAGTGCTGCATGTACCATGTCAGGGAAGAGAAATGATCTGTGAATCCTGGGGGAGCAGTCAACTAATGTGCACTGAGCTCTGTGTCCCTGTACAACCTGGATAAGTGACATAAAAGGTTCCCTCCTCTCTTCGTGCATCTCTTTTTCTTCCTCAACAGTCTCATTGGCCAATGAAGTCAGACGTGTCATGCTTTTTTCCTCTGATGATACTTTAAAAAAACAGCTCAAATGTCAAAAGGATAATAGTTTTGTCTATTTGCTACTTTTATCCCAGTACGAGATTAAATCCTCACTACAGCATGTCTGAAAGCCACACTGACTGCAGCACTGTGATTGTATATCATTAGCTAGCTAAATATCTTCTGGGGTTGTAGGCTACATTAGAGAAAGTCTACTTCGGCAGCCTTTCCTGTCTTGCATTATATCCAAATTCAGTGAAATGTTAGCAGCTCTGACTTGACTTGACTTTACACTAGCAATCCTGGAGTAATTGTTAATCAATATGGCAGCAAAACTGACATTGTCCTTTCCCTATAAGCTGTTTTTCCTGTAACAAGTATCAAGGTTAAAATGCAGCAGTTAAGATGATTCACCCACTATAGCACATCCTGTGTGGCCCAAACATAGAAAAAGGCTTAGACAGGGATACCTCTCTTACTTGTGCTGTGTTTATTCCCCACTTTCAGCATGAAGACAAAAAACATAGACCAGTAGAAGAATCTCCATGTAGCCTACCATAAATGAAGTGGACAGATGTGAGCTAAGCAGCTAAAATGGTATGAAGTCATAATATCTGCAAGGGTCTTTTTTTTGTCATCACATACTGTCAAGATAAACAAGGGCATGATTCAAAATGGATTTACTACCCACCTGGCTGCAGTGTGCCTCGCACTGAAACAAGCGCTCCTGTTACTCTATTCCCTGCCTCTCTCAGTAGCTCAGTAGGTAATCCCATTCACCTGTGCAGCTCACTGTTTCAGTCACACCAAGGAGAAAGACCTGCAGCTCACAGCCCCCACAAAAGACACCACTGGTAAGATAAAATCTTCATTTAAATTAACAATATTCTTCGGATGAATGTAGGACAAAGTAGAGTTTATTTAAGGAATATTTGATAATGCTTGTTGCACTGAATATAAGTCATATTTATGAGATTTTAAGACCAGCTCATTAATTGATTGAACATTAATTTATGGATCACCCAATCTGCAGAACATTTTATTTAAGTAAAATGTCAGATGTGTAAATAAAGTTAAAATTGTTGATGATCGTATGACTTAAGAGAATGTTAAGGAAATGTTTGATAAATAAAAGTAGTGCTTTTATCTATCATGTAGTTTAAAACAGAAACCTTTTTTTTCAGGGTGCAGTGAATATGCTATAATTGGATGTTTAATGTGTGTCTGTCATCTGTTTAAAGGTTTTCAACCTACTCAACCATACTCATCCATTAATTCATTTGCTCACCTGCTACTGCACCTAACGTTTGCAATTTCAACAAAAGACAATAAAGAACTTAAACTGAGTTGAGTTGTCCCAGCATCCTTTTGTGTGGAGCCAGCCTTGTCAAGTTTGGGCAGGAGCTGAAGGAAGTTTAAAAGAAAACTTGACACATACCAACTTAGTTTTTGCTGGAATCTCAACAGATAGCACAATTTCTACTATTGTCCTGCCCTGTATGAAAGGTATAATCATAAGGCCACCATGTACAAAACATAACACAACCACGTTGTTTACATTTGAGAAATACTGCTGAGCAGTAGGTATGGCTTTAATATTACTCAGTGATGAGTCTATTTATGGCCATGAGTCATCCCTGAACAGCGTGACAGACAAATCAGCCAATCAGAAGCTGGCATCACAGGCTAATCAATCAGGCTGCAAAACTAAAACTAAAATCCTAAAAATCATCCTAAAACTGATGTTACAATGAACACACTGGCTCTTTACTTAGAAATGTGGGATTCCTAGTCTCTCACTATCTAGCTACTGCCAGCTGTGGGGAATCCCCACTTTCTCTATTTCGGTCAATAATGGTCAAATAGGTATATGCTCACACTGAACAATATGATCAGATGATTAGGCTAAGCCAATCAGGTATGAGAAAGAGGCTGCATACAGCATCATCACAAACTGTCACTAAAACATGCCGTAAATGTTGCCATAAGACGGAGTCAGTCTGCTATCACTCTGTGATTGAATGGGGTCAAGTTTGCAATAACATGCAATCTGTTTCTGATAACACACCAATTAACTGCGATAAATCATCAGAAGTCACATATCTGTTGCTGCCTACACAGACAGAAATTCACATTTAAAAGAAATTCATGTTTAACTATTACATTTGCACTCAACTTTACTGCTCTATAGGAATGCAACCAGGAAACAACCAGCTAACAGCCAGTCGAGTCGAGTCACCTCAAGTTGTGCTCATTGACAAAGACTCATTCAGACTGATGGCAATGTGTTGCCGATCTGAATTTAAGAATTAGTTAGCAATTATTTGCCAGCCTTCAAAAATCCGTTTCAGAGCGACTGCATCATTTAAGTTCCCAAAGAACTCTTGGAGAAGTCAGCCGGATAGAGAAGCCTGAACATTAGAACCACTAATATTAACATTAACATTAACAGGCCTCAGCTAAAAACAGAATACTTTGGCGTTGAGAGACAAACCAAACATCTTTAACACAATTTAAAATCCGCCAAGCAACCATTTGTTTCTTCTACATATTCTTCTCCATTAATTGGTGGCCAAAAAGAAACACAGGGACTGAAAGCAAGGAACGCGAGAAACAGGCTCAGAGATGCAAAAGCATCACAGAGAAACGAGGAGAGCGTGTGTGTCTCTCATCATATTCATGATGAGAGACACACACGGGTGCCACCACTCTCTGTGTAGTCGGGTGACAAAGCGCCCCGCCCGAGGCTGCAGCCATCATAAAAGCAGTAATAGAGTGAACACACATTTTCATTAGCTATTGATTCATTTCCAATTCTCCATTAATTTCGGGGGGCCATCACTGCACAGTGGCCTTTCTCCTCCCCAGGCTACGTTCCTCAGCTTCGCCTGACATAACCGTGGTAATTACTGCGCTCCCGCCCCGCAAGCTGTTCACAGTCTCATACTGCAGTAAAAATTGAATGAGTATTCTAGAGGAAAATAAAGCAGACGAAAGGAAGAGGGGAAGAAGGAAAAAGCATTGAGTGAAAGTGAGAAATCAAAGACAGCAAGGCTCTCACCTAAAGGCGTGCAGTTTGACAAAACAGACTTACAATGGGTGTGAGCAACTGCCACTGTGCTTTTTCAGCCTTAATTGTCAGAGGACTCGCTCTGTTTAAAGCTCCGGGTGTGCGCTGCAGCTGTAGTGGGTGCACTCGGCACAAACTTTTTCTCAGAACGCGTGGTGCGAGAAGAGGCGTGCAATAATGAGCACCAGTGGACTGAGAGTATGATTCAGCGTCAAGCGAGACCAACCTTGAGGATAATGCTCGAGTCAGAAAGCACAAGCTAACTGAAGCATTATATACTTCTCTGGGGTGGATACGTGGATACTTTATGGGATCGTCACTCTAAGCAGCTGACAAACGCATCAGGATGGAGGCGAGATGTGACAGCATGAGGCGGAGGTTACGTGTCAGGTGACTGGCCATTTCAGTGGAAGGTCAGTAACAGGCGTGAGACATGGTAAAACGCCTAATGAAATGTGCAGAGCATGTACAGAATGATAAAAGAATTCTTACCTGATCGAGATTTACGTCAAGAAAGGCGTGAAAAACATTAAGAAAAGTGAGGGGAGAGCTATTAGCACATTTTTTTTTTTTTTGGAAAAAGCTAACAAAAACAAGTGTTAAAAGTAACTTGCTGAAGTACTCAGATTACTCTTTTGCACCAATTCAGTGATTTAGTAACTTTTTCCGATAAGTAACCAATTCCTGTTAATATATGATCCTATTTACCTGTTCATTTTGTTTAAAATGGGCCTGTGTTCATTCCGGGCCAAATATTTTCACTCTCAGACTTCACGACAGGAGGTGAGCATGACAAAATAATCCCTGCGAGAGGTAAGTCATTTTGGTACCCTGCCACCTCCTCATAAACCTTCTTCTGATTGTCTGGCCCCAGAGGGTTTGAATATAGGTGTGCTCACAGCCTGAGCCGTGTGCCTGAGTTGACCATATTAGGGATATCCCTACTCACTAGCATCATATAGAGCCAAGACTTGAAAAGGTCTAAGAGCAGTCTGATGCCTGAGCTTTTAGCTCACATGGATTACTTATCCTTACACTGACCTCAACATTTGGGGGGCAACCAAACAAACAAACAAAAAAAACAAACATGCCGTGGAAAGTGGAAATCCACACAGATTTATAGACCCGTTATAGTAAGTGGCAAACATTACTACGCTGCCATAACCTGCACAGGAGAGCACCACTGTTCATTGTACTGGAGGCTACCCAGCGGCGTGCGGGGGGGGGGAATGAACTCTACCAGGTTCATCTATCACACTAGCTGCCTCCCATGCTCCACAAAAGATGAAAAAAGGGGGGAAACAAATGGCAAAGCAAATCAATTACACGAAAAGGAATCATGTCACCTGTCAAATACACTCTGTTCTGTGCCATTCTGTTTTTCCCCCTTCCAACTGCGCACATTTTCGAGATTGATTTTTTAAAAACCTTATACATTATTAACACCCTTCATGCTTCATCAATTTACTGAGGTGAATTCTAACACCCCACCACCACCACCACCTTTTCTCTTCCAATTTCAATGAGACAAAATCCAATAAACATTGTGTTTGTTCCTGGCATCTATGATTTGTTTTAATCCAACATATTAACAGCCAGTGCCACACATGAAACCCAAGCCGGAGCCCCTTCAAGCTCACAATAAGAGGAAGAGTGAGTAAGAGGAAAATCAAGCATCAAGCACCCTGCCCATCTAAATCACTCACAAAAGAACCCCATGATGTTGCCTTAAGAGGTCAAACAGACAGAGCTAGTGTGGCTAACTGGGGTGAGGGGAGAAGCACAAGAGTTTTCATATCCGCTCAGATTTACGGTACTTGGAAGAAGGGTGAAATAACGACAGTGTTGTCAAGGAAACAAGTGCCACGGCGACACCTTAATCTGGAGAAATATAATTGGAAAAGGAGTGATAAACATCTTCCTATCTGAGTGTGTGATGTACTGAACGGTATTCGAAAAGGAAGCCGCCTGAGCACTCATTACTGGAGTTATTGTAAGAATAACACTAATGAATGTATATGGAAAGACGTCCTCGGGGGCTAAAAGAAGGAACTCTGATGTTGAAACAGCCTTAAAGGGCTTTCTTCCAGGATAAAGTAAGGCTTAAAAGGCTTGCTGCATGATCATGCGTTGCATATAAATATGACGAGAGGCTGTGTAAATAGCACTTGTGCCGAAAACGACTTCACAAAAACAAATATCGGATCTCGCGAGCGTACAGGTGCATGCCACACATGCTGCTCCACTTCCCTCTTTGGCTGCAATAACTCAGTTTGAATCCACAACACAAGCAAGTCACGCAGTAGGACACAGTATCATTAGCGACTCACCCTTCACAGTTGAAAAAGAAGTCATAAAGAACTCCGTGCAAAATGACATGCAAATAAGGAAGAACTCAAGAAATCTTTGCCATCTCTCACCAATTATCTTGTTAATTACAAGCCATTGTGAAGGGCTCCCACTGTCGACAGGCTCTCTGATTATACAGTGCATTTGTCCCCACTTTCCACAGCCTAATCAGTAATTACTACCTGCAGCTGCAGCTCGGTACAGAACGGGTTCGGCCATCTTGGGACAACAGGGAACACTGGGCAATTTAAGAGATCCTGGGCCCGCTGGTGTCAAACGCATTTCCTTCACTCGGTAGGCGTGTGTGCTACCGGAGAAGTCAGGTCTTCACATTAACGGTTAACAATTTTCACACCTCTCAGCTACTGTTACAAGTGCTGCGTGTAGCGTTTCGACCACAGTCACAAACTGTATCTCTGAATTACGTTTTACATAATACAGTGGAATAGGCAGGAAGATTGGATTATGTTTCTATTATTTGTTTTCCATATTTCCAAACTGTTTTTGACAGGAGGCCATTTTCACGTCACGGACACATAATTTGATTAAAGACACAAAATCAAAAGTCGGATAACACCTACTGATTGAAGCTAAACCGGCTTTCTGTCTCTTTACTGTGTTGTCAAGAGTGGCGGCGGTAACTAGGATTAGCTGAAAAGATCATAAATTTACATTTAATTATTTCAACAAAAATATGCCATTGTGAATCATACAAATGGACATTATTATAACAAATACTAGCTAATCCTTTCCTCTGCTCCATGGACTCGATTGAAAAAACCAAGCAATAGCTAAATAGCGTGCTAATTTTACTGAGACGGATCCTGTTCTCATTTGTTAGCACTCAATAAAAAAAAATTGTTAGTTATTATCAACTATTGCCACTAATTTAGAGATGACAACATGGCTCAAATTTTAATGTTTCTGTATAGGACTCTAAAACTCATTTCGCCTTCTTGCTTATTAGCTGTCCTTTGTGCTATCTGACGCTGAATGCTACGCAAGATTTTTGTTGATCTGTTAAGCTTGGAAGTTGTGTGGTTCAGAAGCAGCACAGCGATAATATTCCCAGCTCAGAAAGTGTCAGCGATGGCTTGTTTGTCAAGACAAAAACAAAAGCATTTAGGAGGCTGCAAATAACAAGCATGGCAAAAAATTACATCTGTTCTCAGATAATGTGATTCAGCATCAATACACTAATCTAGTGGATTTAAAAAAGCTAAGACTAGACTACCTTTTAAAAACGTTTTAGCGTGCCTTGTCATCTAAAAAAAGCGTTACAAGTCACTGAAATATTACTGCAGGTTTTCTTATCTGGGACGTGACAACGTTGCACAAAATGTAGAAAGAATAAAAGAAGTAAAAGGAATAAAGGTGCGTGCGATGGAGATAATTACATTTTGAAAACTTTATTGGTTAAAGTTGTTAAATGAAACAATAAATACACGCTTCTTCGTCCTGGTTTATTGACTGGGGTTTGAGGGTTTTAGAGTGGTGACGTGAGAACAGTCGTAGAAGACCGATCGTGCTCTCACCCTGCTGATGGCAGCAACTATGCCTTTTGCCTCTGCTGCACATAAAGCAGTGCAACTTCTGTATGATCCCTCTGGGCGTCTGAGCATAGGGAGGCCCTTAGGCTGTATTAAACTGCCATCTCTGTGCCTATATCCCTTAGGGCAAACTATAATCTACCTCTGACTGCTTTTTGTTTAACACGCACTGCAGACATATTCCTGACATCTACAGGGTTAGGTATCATTTTCACAGTTACTCTGAATAGAATTTAACCTTTCCCACTTGTGTGCGTTTTGGTAGTTTTACCTTTTGGTAGTTTGAGACAGCTGGGAGCTGGGCCTGTGGAGAGCACCAGCTTCACATGTGAGGGTTACAGTGGTGAGCTCATAGGAGACGTTCTTTTGATTGGGATGCCAGCAAACTACCACAGTAAAAATGCTCAGAAACCAATACTGAACTTGAATTAAAGCAAATACAGTTGTTGGAGCCTCCAGCTCATGCAGTAAAACACATTTCTCAGGGAGAGACCATAAGCTTCTTTCCCATTCTGTTCCCGGCTTTGCAGGTCACGACCCGTACCACTCCACCCACAGGAACCTTAGACAGGAAGACTCACTCTCTAGTGGAAGGCAATGCATATAAATGGAGCAGCTCCATTAAAGAGGCAGTAAGGAAGAAGATCACCTTTGATATCAAAGGTATGTGGAGGGAAGGATGGGACTATTTGACTGCCACTGAGGGCGGGGGAGCTCGTGGAAGGTGTTGGGTATGATTACTGACACCAGAAAGCTCTGGATGTATGAGTTACAGTATGGGAGAAGAGCCTGGCCTTTCTCTTTCCCATCTTCTCTCAACCCACATGTCTGTGAAATACAGTACAGCTTCAGCTTCATGTAGGCCATGAGGGATATTTATTAATTCCACTTAGTCGTGTCATTTATTAGGGTCTATAAAGTCACGGTGTCTTATCACAACTGTAAACCTGGTCCTCAGATACTTCAAACTCTTGAGGTGCCAGTAAATAAAAACAAGACTGGAAATGGTGCACAGGCTTTGATGCATTCAGCTGTTTATGTGTATGTGCGTGCCTGGCTGTGAATAAGCGTGCCATGTGGCCAGTCAAACAGGAAACAACCCTGCGACCTTCAGAGGTCAGAGCCACACTGTCGGCCTATTAATCACTGCTGCGTCGTGCTCCTCAGGACAGAATGGCTGAGCTCAATGTGTTTAGTGATGCCTGTCAGGTTAGACATCTACCATCCAGGCTCAGTGCCTACATATGTGCACCATCAGAGGTAAAAATCCCCAAACAGGTAATCGAGTCAGCTCAAGATGAACTGCTGGGTGTCCTCTTTCAGCCTAAAACTGGGAAAAAGTCAACCTGGCAAGGAGATAAATTACTTTGTTCTAGCTGACATTTGTATGCAACCATTTGATGTGTCTCAGGGAAACTGGATACATATCTGAAATTATGACTAGGCTACCAGTCAATGCAACCCACTTAGTAGTCGCTAAGTTGTAGTAGTTAATTTATTAACTTGTTCAAGTTACTAAATAAACCATTTCTACTGTTGAGGTGCTCTGAAAGTTCTTTTTTTTCACTCTGTGCTGCACGAATGCATGAAAATCAATATGATTCATCACATCAAGTCCTAAGTTCTTCAGAGAATTAGCGAAGAGGATTTCTGTGCCACAACCTGCTGAAAGCTCTACAGCACAAACAGTGATATGAAACCGACTAGTTTACGTAAGTCATCCCCCCTATCGTGTCTGAAGGCAGAGAAGTTTATACCCTTTCTGAACGGTGGTAACGAAACACTGTTTCCAACAGTCTCAAGCAGAAGGTGTTTGTGATGCTGCGCTCGTCTGGGCACATGAGAAGTGACAGACGTGTGAAGATTGCGGGCGGGCGGTCACGCACAGGCCTGACTGAAGTCAGCATTAATTTTGAGATTACTGTAAAGTCAAAAGTGTGATGAGGGGATTTTAGATGCTGTTTCTACCCTCCTGAGGCTGGACCGGACTTCATCAGGAGTGGTTGTGGAAGAGTCAGAAAACTTCAGAAACTCTAGTTAAATGAGTTCTAGGTCCCGTGAATGCTGCTAAAAAAAGTGCCCTTTTTTCTCTTTGACTGAAACTAATCCAAAGTTTTTATAACAATCAAGCTGAACTATTAGAATTCTCTATCTGAGCTACCAAAACATGCAAAACTGATCCAAAACTCCACAGCCTGAGTGCTCAGCAGAACCAGAAGGAGACCTGTCCTGTTTCCTGCCAGTTTTCATATTCAGCGGTCTTGTCTTGCTCCAGTATATATATGTCTCACATCCTTACAGGGTATGAACCAGTACAACTCTAGTTGTTCTAGACTGAAGAACAATAACCTTCAGGGAAGCAGCTTTTAGCTTTTATGCTCTGACCGGCTGGAACAGACTGCCAGAGGACATGAGAGCAGCTGAAAGTGGAGAAATCTTTGAATATAAACTTAAAACTTACATCTTTAGACTGGCTTTTGATTAGAAGTATCCTTAATAAATATTTTAGTTTTTTTCTTATCTTGTTCATTTATCCAATGTATCCTTGGTCTCTTAATTGTAGTTACTGTCAGTCATGTGAAGCACTTTGAACTGCACTGGCCTGCAATAGCCCATACTGACTAAATGAAGCCACATAGCACATAATATAATTAGCTACTTAATAGCATAATGAGTCCCTTAGGACTTGCTGGATCATAAAAATAAGACAGAACCTGATTTATGGATGCACATATATTGAATTACTGTTCAAACACAACTAAATTTTGTTTGGCCCAAGAATATCCAAGTCAACAGGCTGGCAGCTTTAGATAAGGTAGACTATGGAATCATGTAAATCATGGGAAACAGAGTTTGTTTTAACCAATACATCAAATAGCTTCAAACATCAGCCAATCATTCATGACTTCAGCAGACTCTCTGATGCCCCCCCCCCCCACAGCTTTTCCTGCTGTGTTAAATCATACCTCGATCCTTTCTCTTATTCTGTTCTTGCATGGCATTCTTTTCATGCACAAAAGGAATGGCAATCACTTTGAGCAATCTTTTTAAGGACTACCATGCTTGCCAGGTTTTCCTTTTAACATCAAAACTAATCATGTTTTAAAATTAAACAAAAAAAAAGTGTAAGAAGCTGATTTAGGCTCCTTTTTTTTCCAGCATATCTACCTGTTGGGAGCAAGCAGTTGCACTTGCTTAGCCATTATCGACTGATGATTGTAAGCTGATTGGGATTCTTTTTAAAACTACATATACCACAATATATATTTTTGTCAGTTCAGCTGGACAACACATGTAAATAGCTCTATAGGAGCCCTTTAAAGTACAGAGAGGCTTTCTTCATAGATAATATCCTGTGTGCAAAGGTGGAAAGCTGAGGAGAGTGGAAGATGAAGTAATGGGAGAGGGATGGATAGATGAATGGATAAATGAAGAGGAATGGCAAAAAGGGAGGGAGATCACTTCTGCAGCCCTTATGGGTGTGCAGGTATAGCATATGGGGGTGGTGGGCAAAGAAGTGTGGCAGGAAGAGGAACGCTGGATGGTGAGATGGGAGGATGGCTGGATGGATAGATGGAAGTGGAGAGGAGAGGAGCGAGAATGCTTCAGTGGCTCCACTTGACAGCTGAGTGAGAGGGGAAGCAGAGTGGCTACTCTATGTAATTTGTTAGCAGGTCCATGATGCATGCAGGCATGATACCACACCATGCCTGGCGAACACAGCACAGACTAGAGAGAGAGAGACTGAAAGACAGCAGAGCGGTAGGAGGGAGGAAAGGGTTTGACAGATCAGGGTACATCAAGGGAAAGATCAGGTGTGGAAAGAAGAGGGGCTAAAGATGGAGAAGTGCATCCCGCCCTGTGTTTTCAACCTCTGTCAGCTGGCTGAGACTGACCGGCACCCCTGTCTTCTCTCCAAGGAAGAGTCTGTTTTGCATAACGGCATCTCCGTCTTCGCGACAAGGTTTGAAATCATTGTCTCCCCGCTATCTCAACAGCAGCTCCTTCTCCCGTGTTCCGTGGCAGGTGCATCTTGTCTTTGTACAAGCCACTCTGGATGCTTCGCAGACACAATCTGCCTGGGCTTATCTGTGACTCGGAATAAAATGACACAAATCTGGGCATCAGCCCGCTAATAATGACGCCACGTTGATGTGGGACCTATTTTGTGTGTGTGCGTGCGCGTCAGAGTGTGCTTGCAGCTTGTTGACGTGGGACTGATCCAGGATGCCATGGCAGCTGTCTGCTATAATTACCTGGGAGCCCCAACGCACACACACACACAGACACACACACACACACACACACGCATCTCTGCTGATTACCTCATAAGGCGAGGTTTGTCTGATTAGCTTCCATATTTACACCAAAGACTTGTTATTAATGAACACGTGCTCTGCGTTTCGCTCCACTATACTTTGTTACTCTGAACATTTGGAAGGTAATCTTTAACAATGTTTGAGGAGCATCGCTGATTAGATGCCTCGTACAAACTACAAAGCCCTGTTTTGATTGAGAAAAACAGTTTGCTGCGTGTTTATATTTTTCAATTTGAGCATGAGGCTTTATGACTGTTTGTTGTACAGGAAAATGGGGAGTGAAAGAGGGCGCCCGGCATGCCACCACAGACACCTTGGAGGAGCACCGTCATTAGCAGACATTATTTCTGGGGGACATGTCTACGAGACTGAATGGCTCCATCAACCGAACCCAGTCTGCTGTCTGACACACACACACACATACACACACACACACACACACAACACAAGGTGCAAACCCACCCACGGTTCTTAGCCCACACCTTTTTCTGCTCCATATTAGCATAATGAAATGCACTGTTATTTATGTGTCATCAGACACTGCAGGACCTGAAAATGAAGTGCTCGTTAGCTGCACAGGTCTCTAAATAGATCATCAGGTGCCCACTATAATGGCTGGCATACTACAATGAAGCCTTTTTTCCACTCACCTCCCTTGAATTCCATCCATTTGGAAAAAAAAAACAAAAAGAAAGAACATCACAGCGTGCTGATGCACATGCATTTAATAGTAGTGCGGCGCCATTTGTTTCATAAGAGAATAACAAAAGAGATGGGAGGACGCAGTTCCAGGACACAGATTGGAAACTGACATTAAAAGATGAGACGGGAGGGTGGATGAATTCAGGGAACAAAGGAGTTAAAAAAAAAGAAAAAAAAAGGGCAAAGTGCAACAGAGCAAGACAGAAAGGAGCTGAGCGGCGTAAAATGTTGCTTGGAGAGAGGAAGGGAGGGACGGTGGCTAGCGAGGCAGAGGTGATGGAGCTGCTCTGTTTTCTCCAGTCATGCCTGTCCACGGTCCCTGGAAAGCCTGTTTTCCAAATCATAGTGGGGTCGGGGTGTGGAATGCAAATGGCAGGCTGCTGGTACCTGCATGTGCACTGAGAGCTTGAGGGGCCACCAGTTAATGAGCTCGCTTTAAAGTGTTAATGTCATGGGGACGGACGATGGCTGAGTGATTAGTCACGGCCCGTCTGATGGGTGCTGCTTAACAAGAACTGCACTGAAGTTGCCGGTGATTTGTTAACAATCTAAGGAGTTAATACACAAAAACAGATGCAGTGAATATATGAAGCAGAATTTAGTTACACTGGCCCTGCTTTAAACATGTGGACAGACTTGTTGTGAACCAGCTGCTAATGTTAAATCACAAGGATGACAAAGTTGTTATAATTTAGTGTGAGAATGACTTTAATATCTACTCAAACATGACAATCCAGCCAACTGCAGTTGAAACATTCAACACAAGCCTGCCGCCCTTGTGGTGGGGCTGGATGGCAGGGAAGATCAGTGGGAGAAAGACTATCTATAAAAAATATTTAACGAGATGTAGTCACTGTAAACAATGACCTGCTTTGGGGACTAAAGCAAAATTTAGGTGGTCAGAGTCATTCCAATTCATCATCTGGTGATCTTGGCTTTGAGGAAATAAGGAATATTCATCCTCTGTGCCTACTAAAGGTCTGTACAAAATTTTATTGATCCAATCTTGACGAAAAGGTCGTAACAACTGCCCAAACTACCCAACATGCTGCCAGCATGGATAAAAACAACTAAGGTAGAGTATATTCCACTCAGAATGAGATGGAATGAGCAGTTCATCTCCTAGTCTTCACTCCGACTATGCTCGGCTGATCACACAGTGGACCTGGTGTTGGGGGGCCTGTAGGTGCACTGTAAACACTGGGCTTTGTCTCTGTGGGTACGCCTACACAAGGAGAGGAGGATTTCTTTCGCTCTAATCCTCCCGTTTACAAGAGCAGCTACTTTCCAGGGCCATTGTGGACGGTCGTCTCCCTCCATTTACTCCCTGCATGGCACTCATTTCAGCTAGTTTAACGCTGCCTGGGTTCCAGGGGGAAGGATTAGGACGTGACGCGAGCCGGCTAGTGTGGAAACAACATTGACTCCGGACCCCTCTGTCACTCCTCTCTCCTTCCTGAAGGGCACCCTTGTGGACTTTGTGAAATTTTTCCACATGGGTTTATGCTTATTATCGGTGCAAGCGTGCAATCTTAAACCAATCAGGAGGGTTTCAGCTGCAGCAGGAGGGGAGCAATGCCGCACTTTACTACATTCAGAGGACTCATCGTACTCTGTTTACTTCTATTAGCTTGCTTCTTTCCCCCTTCTAGAGACTTGAATGCAAATTTGGGGAATTAATTTTCCCTTGTTTGTCTGGCAAAACCCAGATTTTTTGATGAAGGAATCCAGACTGTAATTAGTTGCATTTATTGGCAGCATGAAATGCCAGTTATTTTGACGCAAAGACATTTAGTTCAGTCACCCTTTTCAATATGAGATGAGATCAACAGTACAAAGCTAAAATCATCAAATGTATAGTTTCCTTCAAAGTCTTCATTCTTGCAAGTCAAGAGTCCACATCAGCTTACATTCCAGGGTTTCCTTAATGAATAAAAATCCAAACAAGCTCAATATCTTTTGGCTTCTCACCCTCTGCTGAACTGCTTAAACCAATTTACAATGGCCCAACCTTGCCACTCTGGCTTGTAGCCAACTGTATATGATGATGGAAGCAAACCATAATGGGCTGACTCCATGCCCCCCCCCAAAAGTCTCCAAGCTCTTCAAGCATATGGTGCCAAAGAGTCATGTTGAGACAATGGTGATGCAACGAGAGTTTAACGGGGAAATCCCCTCCCCCAGCGCTCGCTGATGTGCAGCAAAATGAGTCAGTGGATTACCCGACTTCACAGAGCTCACAGTGGAGGGTGAGGCTAATGGCACGCCACTTACTGAAATGGAGCAGCGTAGGTTAACCTCACACATGGGTCGACATCTTTTCATTCTACTTTGCACAGCTAACCAAAAAGGCGATTACCACGGGGAGCAAAGCCATTAAAATGCTGACCTTTTCCCTTCATGAGGATAGCTGTGCATATGTGTGTGTGTGTTTATATATGTGTAGTGTGAGTGTGTGTTGGCTAAATGCCATAAAAACTTGCATTACCTTAGTTAGCGTGATTGAGTATTTGCAGTTCGATGAGGTAAAGGGCAACTCTGTCATTTTGAGGAACAAATACAAGTGTGTGCACACATGCCTGCACAGTATCAATCATTTCAGTGTTTATTATATGACCCCGCAGAGGAAATAAACCTGCATGAGTGCATGCAACCTTTTCTTTGTCCCTCTTGCCGCTTCGGCAAAGTCTGCTTTCTCCTGTAACTCTGACTTCATGAGTCATTAAAGCATTTTGGAAAACCAGTAAGACACAAACCAACAGGTTGCACTTCATCTACAGCTGGAATTCATTTAGATAAATCACTCCCCAGCAGCTTGATTACTTATTTTTCGTAAAATGCCTTTAACAATTTCTGGCCAGCATTGTCCACTTCTATTCAAAATGAGCTGGTCAGAGGTACAGCCAGTGTCCTTTTGTGAATAAATCACTCAGAAATGTCCTAATTAAGTCTGTCACGCACAAGAGGAGAAAAACCCACTGAGAAAAAAAAAAAATCCAATTCCTTTTCTAAAAAGCGGAACAATGGCAGAGATGCCCGGGCCCTGACTGACAAAGGGAGAATTCACAACAGCTGAGGCGCAAAGGCATTCTTTTTGACTTCCTATTATGTTTGTACCTTGGAGATGTTGGGATCTGATTTTCCAGCACGCTGTTCTGTTCGCATATCTCCCTCCATTCACTCGCACATCAGTCCATTATCGTTAAATACGCGTTTGATTTCCTAACAATACGCTCGCGCCTCACAATGAACACAGATGCGGAGAGTGAAAGGAGAGAGAGAGAGAAACACATTAAATAAATGGCCTATGAGTGAATGACAACAATAAACATATTTGCTTGGAGCAATGAGCAATGTTTATAGTGATAAATGATGTGGAGAGGTGAATCAGCCTAGATGCACTGCAGGATTCCCTGATGGCTAGAAATGGAGCCGGGCAGGGAGGGGGTGGGTGGGAGCAGTGCATGGGGGTAAAAAAGGTGATGGAAAAGACAAAATCCTGAAGGGCGCTGTTTCTCAATATTTAAGTTCCAAATGATGTAAGTGGTTTTAAGCAAATATCAAAAATATATATGATTCAGTCACTGTCTACAACTGTACCTTTTTGTGGATAACTTCACTAGAGCGTGATGAGGTAATATAAATAAGTATTTTATTACCGCCTCCTTCCTGCTTTTATGTTTTTATGAGTTTTTGGAGGAGTGCAAACATATATTTAGCATGAATGCTACAGATGAAAACTGGCACAGCACCATTAATGTCAACCAAGACTAAAGAGCTGTACGCACAATTAGAGACTAGCAGTAATTAAATAAAATGTAAAATATAATGTAGCGATGACAGGCAAAACACCCATTACAGCTCACTGACAGGCCATGCAACATTGGGGACACTTTAGATTGGACAGGTTGCCTTGTGGAAGGCAATCTGTCTCTAAACAACTGCAGTCCGACTCAGACTGACTGCAATCACTCTCAGACAGTTTGGTAAAGGTTTGCAAGTAATTGTCAACTGATTTATAAACACAGACAGACTGCAATCAATCGAGATCAGTTTGCCCCCCCCCGTGATATTGCCATTTTATCTCCATCTTGGCCTAAAGTAATTTTGAAGCTAGCAACTGACTGCGAGTGGTCGCAGCTGCGGTCGCTGTTTGTGAAGCAACTATTTTAAAAAGCAACAAGTTTGCAAGTTCATTACACACATTTATAATAATTTTGGTCATACTGTGATCTCCAACCCTTATTTTTCCTAGCGCAGTGTTTCTCAAGCTGTGGGGAGTCATGAAAAGTGTGGCGCGAATGACCGGGGAGAAAAATTGTGCATCAAACAACACGCTAGCAGGTAGCAACTAGCAAAAGTCTCCACTGAGCCATTGCACCGCTTCGCTACAGTCTGAGCATACCCGAGACTAAAGTCTCGGGTATGCATTATAGAGATAAAAATCTCTATAATGCTTGATCAAATCAATATTTATTCAAATTATATTCCAGGGGTATAAATATTGCATAGCTTTCTGTGCAAAAGTTGCCAGTACACCTCACTCAAACCTAAAAACTTAAGGGAAAAAGCGAGGAGCTCTAGGAACCATGAATGTCTGCATATGATTACACGATTACATGATTACCCACCCCACCATCACCACCACCACCCCAAAATCTAGAAATGAACAATGCCGTCACCTACCCTCAACTCCCACTAGGTAAAGACAGACCTAATAAATTAATCAACTGTTTAAGTATTATGCTATATATAAACCCACACTTCACCCAGTAATGGCACTCATGCTTTATAATCAAATCTGCATTTTTATTATTTGGGGTAAAGTGGCAGCAAGAACTCAAAGCTTTATCTATAGAGCAGAAGAGGCAGAAACAGGTTTTAGAAATATTTTCCTATCTTCTCCTCCTTTAGTGATATGTCAACTTTTCCACTTCAACTTCAAAAAAATCCTCTCTTTTGTATGTTTCTTCCATTTCCACTCAGGATTTTGTACGTGTGAAAATGATGGTGCAGGTGGATGGAAGCCAAAGATATACATTCAGCACTGGCGGCTTTCTTTTCTGTCCGTTTGCAAATGTTTGGGTGAACACAGAAAACAGGGCATCGCGTTGAACACAAACACAATAATGGAGAATGATCTCGCAAAATGTTTTAGGGATCATAACACATCAGACTTGATTGCCACATTTTGATGCCAGTCCCTTGAAACCAAAGAGCAAGGGTTTCCTCCTACTCCACTGTTTAGCGCTGACAAACAATGACAGTGGGAACAATATATTATAGAAGAGGATGTCAAGTTTCCCAGTGACAGCCGCCTCTATAGACTTGAATTCAGTGCAGCTCGAAGACAGCTTATGTTTTGAGTTTTTTGTCAGACGGAAAAACTCTTGACATCCTTTTACACTTTACCTCTTACTTTTGAAAAACAGACACTTGAACGAGTCCTCCGAGGCTGCTGAAATGAACCCTGGGAAATGTAGGAAAATGCTAAATACGGAATGAGTAAACAGGGCACGTTCAGGGAAGGTTATTACAAACAAGAAAACATGTTCCTGCTCGCGCTGTTTCACTTCTGATTCCCTCCTGGTCGCAAACACTTCGTGTTACTCTAACCTCCAGTGAACCACCGGTCCATTAAACCCATCCGGAGACACGCACTGTGGGAGAACAGATCGACACGTGCTGCGGCGCTGGGTCACTTACCCAGGTTAGAAAGTAATGCCTGTCTGTTGCTGCAAGATACTCGAGACCTCTGGGACCCGTGCATGTGTTTACGCGTGGAAAAGAAAACAGACACGAAGGTAGAAATTCACGGGAAAAATAAATAAATAAATATGTTGAATATAATCACCAAAGACCACACACTTCAAACACACTTACACACACCATGCTGACATGGCTCTGGATCAAGAGGGGAGGCTCATCATCACCCCGCACTGTGAGATAACTGCGCAGAAAAGCCAGGGCACTATGGGTAATGCTGCTGATTAATAGCATTCAGCAGACATTAAGGCGCTATGATTATCTCTCCCGCACTGCGCCTCTCTCTCCCGCTATGCTAATTATTGTGGTGCCGCTCTGAGGGGTATTTCTTTTTCTTTTTTCCCCGCCAACATCTTTCTTCGGCACAAGTTGCTGTCTCTCTCTCTCTCTCTCTCCCCCTGCATCTGATATCATTTGTTATCAAATCATCAAAACTCGCTTTTATCAGCTAAATCACTGATGATTAAGCGGAGCAATGGCTGATGACTGACAAAACACTACTAGATGAAGATTATTATTAGCCGGAATCGCAAATCTCTGTTTAGATATTTCCTCCAAACAAACTTCTCTCTCTCTCTCGCTCTCGTTCTGTGATTTTGTTACTTGATCTCTTCCATTACATAAATATTAATTGGACTTGCTTAAACTAATGTGTTAAATGGCAAACTGAGAGCCTGTCAAACAGGTGTCGGATCTGCTGGGAGGTGCAGCAGCTCGAGAGGGTCTGAATCACAACATACTGATTCTTCTCTAACAAAGCCGTAATGGCACAAAATATTTTAGTCTTAATAGCAATTAGACAAGCTGCTCTTATTGTTGCGTTGCTGAGCAGAAGTGTGTCTGGCAGCACTCTGCTGCCGCAACAAATGTCCACAAATTTATGACAAGTGCGTCATACCTGCAGCAACTATAAGGGACAGCACTGTGAAGGTTGCAGTGAACAGATGTGCTACAGGAAAATAATTGCAACACCTGTATTTATGCACAAGAAATGCATTGCCGCCCTGGCTTCCATTCATTTTTACCTGTCAACCTGAAGCAGATAGAAGATGTTTATGTAATATTTATACTGACACTTCTAATCTCAGCCATTTGAAATAAACACTTTAAAGAGGGGTTTTGGGATGCCCCCTGTGTAAAGGAATACAGAAATAGGTGGAGCTTATTAACCAATAAGCCCCTAGCGATATATTAGGCAGAACCAGTCAGAGTGTTACGCAACATTTCCAGCTGATATTGCGTCTAATGTTACCGATCCAAGAGGGAGGGGCTATACCAACTTATACCTGGAGACCAACATATCCACTTAAATCTAATGTCACTGACACATAGCTACTCCACATCCCGGTTTTTGATGTTGTGTAAAGTTCGGCATGTTCTTCTGTGCAGCCGTGCTTCAGAGGTGCCACAAAAGTGACCTCTGGCTTTTTAAATGACCCCTGATACGGTGCGCAGCAGGATACCTGTGGACAACAGCTTGAAATTCCACCCGCGCAGCTCATTGGCTAATCGTTAGCAGTTATCAGATCCAATACTTTCATCAATGCAGTACACCTAACACCTGCAGCTCAGATTAGAAAGTAAAAACACAAAGGAAAAGACCAATTTTCCTCATGTGCAAGCATCAGTAAACCCGTATATACTGCTCAGCAAATGCTAAAAAAAAAATGCCACAACAATTAATTTTAACTATGGTGGATAATATTACACCATCATCACGCCTTATAAATACTGTAGATTATAATAAAATAAGTCTTCAGAACAGGTAGAATGATCATTTATACAAAAGGTGTGGCTCAGTGCTCGAATAAACAGACGGCTGGAAAGTTACTGACTTGGAGAAGGGAAAATCTTGGACACAGTGGGTGTGTGCGTGCACGCCCGTGTGTTTCTGTGTGAGTGCATGTACGTGTGTGTGTGTGTGTGTGTGTGCGTGAAAATTGGATGCCAGACACTGCAGATCCCCATACTGTGATAACACACACTCGTTCCACACATCACAGACACATGCTCACAAGTCGTGATAGTTCAAAATGAGAAAACACTGAACTCTAACTCAGATCAAAACAAACCCGCCAAATCGGAAAATGATTTGGATTTAAAGCTGCAACGAAAGCTCGGTGCTCAAACCTGAAGACTGGCAGGACCTGTGAAAAACTTGACGGTCTTATTGACTTCCTCCTGAGTCTGCTTGTGACAACGCTGCTGTCAGTGTGAGACAAGGCAACATTTTATATTTCACCAGAGGCAAGCCTGATCTGTGGTGCTAACTCAGAATGCCAAACGTCTTGAAATGAGCTCAGGCGACAAGCGAGCACACCCCCTGGTTGTTTCAATCACCGTTCCAGGCGCAGGCTCTTCTCTCTCAGGGCCTCTTCTTCATTGGTGTTTGAAAATAAAGATGATTTACGGGTAAGGCTACTGGCACTGCTTTCTGAGAGGAAATAGGTAAATGCACTATGGTGGCCGTTGGAGTCCTGGCAGGGATTTTTTCCTGGCCCAGCACGGTGGTTCTGATCCAGCCTTGAGGGAGCTGCTGCTGAAGGCGGGATGCCGCAGGAGAGCTGACACTTAACATGGACAGCGGCAGGAGAGGGCAGACAGGGAAGGTCACCAGGTCCCCCTGGAAGTGTGTGTGTGTGTGTGTGTGTGTGTGTGTGTGTGTGAGAGAGTGAGCTAGGTGCCACTGGCATGAAGCTTACCTAGGAGAAACGCCATGGTTTCTGTGTGTTTTTTTGTGTTATTGTGAAGCATATACTGTATGTACTTGCTCTGGAGAGAGTGTGTGAGAGAGTGTTGTGTTTGCAAAGAGGTAATAGAAGCTGACAATAGCGAGGTGCGTCCCCTAACTCTGTGTGGACTGACAAGGACATGTGACAGCATCCAGGCCAGCTCAACTGTCAACGCCATTCACCAACGGGCCACGATGATGGCAGCAGACGGCAGCAAACACCAGCTCTCAT
Organism: Pterophyllum scalare; assembly: GCA_024447675.2. NCBI lineage: Eukaryota > Metazoa > Chordata > Actinopteri > Cichliformes > Cichlidae > Pterophyllum > Pterophyllum scalare. The sequence goes on from JAMQGT020011975.1 coordinate 36,545, forward strand.
GGAACAACTGAATACACACTATTAGAAAATGAGAATCTGTTTTTTACATATACAAACTGTCCATTTCCTACTGCCTGTCGATTGATGCCGTAATGCAAGAGTGCCTCAAACACAGTCAGATTAAATGCTTATCAGTAGCTCAGGGAGCAACATCCTGAGAAACACCTCAGTGTCTCATGTGAGACAGGCTACACAGAAAGTACAACAAACAGGTTAGTTGGCTTGAACCCGCTGGCTGGGGCCTTTCTTTGCGGAGTTTGCGTGTTCTCTGTGCGCCTGTATAGGGTTTCTGTTCTAAACTGGCTACCCGCTTCTTGCTCTGTGGCAGCTGGGATAGGCTCCAGCCTTCAGCGTGACCCTGAAGATGGCTAGACAATCGATATTTTCTTGTTTGAAACCACAAGTCATGACAGTGGGTTGTTTCTGACTAAGAAACCAAGAATACTGTGTGCTTTTACAGTAGCAACTTGTCAACCACTAAGATTTGTCATCTATTTTACTGTGAATCGGAGTGTAACTAACAAAACCTCATGCTGTATTTAATAATAATTAAAACTACTGCTGTGATCATAAACTAAATAGGAAAGAATTTACTAAAGTGTTAAATAAGTGATCACTATAAGTCACCCCCTGCTGGCCATTAGAATGAATGTAAATTTTACATCCTCTCCTATTGGCTGCACTTTCCAGACCTCAAAGCTATGCATGTCCATCTTTTATGTACAGCGTATGATTTATTTCTACTTTTAAAAATTATAATGTGGCTTTAATTTTTCTTAAACCCACAAAGTCTCTTCTAAGAGTCAATGAGCTGAAAGTCACCATTAAACCACTCAGTCCCCCCACAGAGAGGCATTTAAATTGGAGGGCAAACAATGAGAGCAGTCAAAGCTTTCTGAGAGAAGCTATCGCATATACGAGCCCTTTTCTTTTTGCATTTTTACCTTTGCTGCCGCCCTCATTCTCTTTCCCTCTCCCTCATGGGGGGGTGGGAGTGCCAGGAGCGTCCATGCCCACCTCTTTGTGTGTGTTTGTGTGTGTGTGTGTGTGTGTGTGTGTGTGTGTGTGTGTGGTGTATGGGGACCAGCCGCTGGGCTCCAGTTCTGTATTGTGGGGTCAATACACATCCTGACAGTCAGTAATTGTACCAGAGGGAGGTGTGGGAGGGTGCCATAATGCAGGTTGACATCTCGCAAGACTTTTAGGCAGCCAAAGGCTGGGAGGAAGGAGGGGAGGAACAGAGCATGGTACTTCAAAACATTACTGGCAAATATGAGATCCCGTGACTTGAGAGCTGACCCTTATGTTTCTGCTTCATTCATCAACTCAGGGCTGATCTGCGAGATAGATACTGCAGGAAACTGTGGGCGTCTTAGCTAAAAAGTAATCCACTTCTCAGAATCTGAAATGTTAATGCATTTAACAGTCTCCTGTGTATGCATGCAGCAGAAATCTGTTTACTTCATATTCCCACTATCCCTCTTCCTCTCGAGAAGAAAAAAAAAAAAACACAATTTAGCTGCCACTTTGTTATGATTACATTTTCCAATCTGATGGGATTCTTAACGAAAGGAAAGTCAGCTTGTTTTTCTCACAGTGTTTCCAGGCACTCAGCAGGGGAAGCCAGTTGAGAGATGATATCTGATGGCATGACAAACACACAGATGTGTCCACAGACACACATGCTCACACGTGCAGTTTGCGTGTAGAAATGCAGGCACGTACATGCAACCACACCACCGAGAGTGGTAATCACGGCTAGAATAACAGAGGCTTTTTCTGGAGTCTTTCAGCGATGCAGGGTTAATTTTGCCACTGCCACTTGAAAGTCAGCAGGTTGCTGTGCTAATTAATGGAGCATGACTGCTGTCCTCAGGCAAATCCTCACACATGAACACACACCCACATAAGCGCGCACACTGGCACCCACGCGCTCACAGTCACTTTACACTCGTATACGAATGCAGGCTAACAAATTCTGTCAGAAAATCAGGCGCAGACAAATCTGTTAATGTGTGTGTGTGTGTGTGTGTGTGTGTTTGGTCGGGTAATCAAGTGACATGCAGCTGCACACTCAATCAGACCGGCCTCAACTGAAACACACACGCATACACACACACCCCAAGGAGCACACAAACACTGCAGCAGTTCATATTAGCGCAGATGCACATCCAGTACTTTTCATCTCTACTTAAATTAAGCTCACATATTAGCCATTTGATTACCGCCTATTTATGCTATCTTGCTAGCCAGTTTTAAAGTTGTTTTTAATGGCACCATAGTCTAAAAGCTACAATGACAGATTATATATAAATTGCACACATTTCCTGATCCAGATACTACTTCAAGAGCCTAAAAAGTGGATCCAATGCAAAAATATCTCAGCCCCACATATTTTTAATAGCCAGGAGAGGAAAACTTCTACGGCTGCAAAAAGAAGTCAGGCTATATAGAAGTCAATGGGGAAATGGCCCCAGCTCCCATGAGCACAACCACAAGATGATGTTCATTCTGTAATTTACAATCCCATATTACAGTCCAAGAGGAGCATAAACCTGGGTATGCTTGTTGGCATTCAACATGTGACTACTGAGCAGTGAGTTTGAAGCATCCTTCAGTTTCTGGGTCAGATCTGCTCTGCGCTCACAAGGTTCACTTTGAAAAAGCTAATATGGTGACTGTTACAATTTATTCACACTGCAAAGTACAGTGAGACTATTGGAACTGGTAGCTAACTGACTGTTGTGACAAGTAAGTGTGCTAAAGGTCAGCACCACTTGCATTACAGTGACTAATACCAGAGGTCCTACGTATGACTCACAACTTAGCTAAAAGTATCTTATTAGCTTATAGCGCCCTTCAATTGTTTTCAACCATAAAACACCTATAAAATAGTTTAAAAAAGAGATCACTTAATGCTGATTCAGGTGAAAGAGGTTCAGCGTGTTTTGATGCCCTCTCACTGGTGCGCATGCATCTTACTTTCTCTTGATGCTGGAATTGGGAAATGAACCCTCCAGTGTTTCTCTGTTTAACCCCTCCCTCCTCCTGTGTGCAGAGTTGGACACACGCAGCTCTGCTAAGTGTTACAGTGGGTGGACAGTGCTACATGAATCGAATGCAACATCACTTTGTATCAATTCACCCCAAGTTACCCCAGCCAGACACTGGATCTAAGAGCTTTTCTGGCACAAACCCTGCAACAGAGACTGCTTTTCTAACACTAACCAGCTGAACTCTGATTCTTCTGGCCAAGCCTCCATGATGCCAGTGAAAAGAGGATGTGCAGAGGTCCCGTGCGGGCTCATCCAAGGCATCACCTGCCTCCACAGTCCTTGAACCAGGTCCCCTTTGCTCATCTGTTAGACATCTGTAATAGTAAGGCCACTGCTTTAATTCCATATCATTACTGAGTAATAACCCTGATAGTGTGAGTGTTTATGTGTGGAGAAGGAGGGAAGGGTAGTGTGGTGGCGGGGCTCAATGTCAGAGGCTGCTATCCTTGTGCAGTGATGAGCGGGCAAGCTGCTGACATAACCATGATTATACAGGGCCAGCTTGACCTGGAACCGCAGTCGCAGACACAGGCCACACAAACAGTGACACGCACACACACAAACACATGGCTGCTTCACCGTGAGGGGGAATAAAACGGGACAAATAGCAGGTTGGGAATTATACCAAGGCCAGATGGGACAAGGCAGCACATACACCTGTTCAAAATCACACAGGTTGTCGGCAGACAAAAGCCTGCGGTGCTTGACATGAATCGCACCCTTGTTTTCCATCACGAGGACCTCACACACTGTCATTACGAATCACGGGAAATGAGCATTAAACGCAAAAGTCGTTGTCGCTCGTGTCAGCCAGATATTACAGGCTTAATGTGTGATGTTTACGACAGGAACTGTAGGAAAAGCAGTTCACTGCTACATGTCACTTGTGGAGCTCCAGTTTTGAGGCACGCTGTAGCATGTGCAAAAGGATGGTGAAAACCAGGACCGCTTCATTGTGCATCTTCTGAAATAAAGATAAATTTGTCTTTTAAAACAGTTTCAAGAAACCTCACGGGTATGTGGCGGAGTTAAGGGGGCTTTCCCTCCAGTGAAGTGACTCTCTGACGGCAACCCGGTTTCCAAATGACTATAATTTTACTTTTAAGCTGAATCTTTACCCAGAATCATAATTCATTACCGGCGACGCTGAGAGAGAATGAATCGGGGAGTCCAAAAAATTACTTATAAAAGCCATCAGTGGTCTGACAAGGGTAGTAAATCTTGGCTTGCACTCAGGTGTGACTGCATTGTGTGAATCAGGTGTTAAATTTGGAATTAGCTGCTTGCTGGCTAACAACACATACATCACACTAATGCAGTTCTGTCATTGCTGTGCTCGCCCTTAATCAGGGCGCATCTGTGTTCTGATGAGGCACCTCGGCTCTCCATGATGATAACACACACACACACACACACACACACACGCACAGTGGAAGTCCCCAGAAAGCTAATGTTTGTACTGTGTTTAAAGCATGCCAGGTAGCAGATCTGTTCAACACTCATTTTCTCTCTTGCCATGCAGGTTTTTGATGATCCTCATGATCTCAGTGGGCTCTGTGGATATTTAGTAACATCTGTTGCTATGAGGGCAGAAAAAGTGTGATTTTTTTTTAGGGCATACAAAAGATACAGCGGATCCTGTAAAGCTGTGAAGGCTTTTGCCAGGGATCTTTGCCTACTTCTTCACACGCTTAAACTGTCCTGCAGTAAAACTGATCTTTGTAGTTTGCATTGAACAAGTTAATGTGCTATGCTGGACACACACATACAGCAATTATTAACATCTACATGTTTAAAAAAAATATTTATTATGAATCCCAATTCTTTTGATTTTCCTATATATTCTGTTCATTTCATCAGAGACTCTGTATGGAAGCTTTCAGGTTTTGAGTGTCTGATTTCTATTGACCACTTACATGTGCGCAGACTGTGGTTACCTGCAAGTAAACACTCTATGTGAACATATTTGCTGATCTGCCATCTAAAAAAACAAAACAAAAAAAACGTTAGCTATCATCTCATGATGATTTAGCTTTTATTACCTTCTTTTTAAAAAAATGATCTGCATTTGTTAATAGCGGTGTGCAGATGCAACATGACGATCGGGCTGAGTCAGCAGACTAGCCTTTGAGTTCTCAAACTGTTACTACAGTAACTAAATAATTCAACAAGCCAAAGGAAATCTGCGTTCCTTCTAGCAAAAAGAAAAGAAAGTCTTCTTCTACAGGTCTAACTGTCGCCTTTAACAGCTGAGAAAAAGCACTTGTATGATGCACAGTGTCATGCTACCACTTAAAAAAAAAAAGAAGAAAAATACAGGCCCTTACCGCATCCCAGCTCCCATCAATGGTCCTGACTGGATTTCCTTTATTGCTACAGGACTGCTTATTACAAATGTATTTCCATAGCTATTATTTACATGTGTTAGCCTGTCAATACAATACCGCTGGCAGAAATGTAAATTCAATACAACTTAATTCCTGACAGACGACCCCTGTCGTGAATGTTGGGGATAAAAAAAAAAATTTAAAAAAAGCATTTAAATGAAATATAGAAAAATTTGTTTTTTCAAGTGAAGACAGTTGACATTTTATTACCTTATTTCATGTGGCATTTAGTAGCAGACCATCTCTCCTGTCTGCTAAAACATGCCAATCAAAACTCTTCCAGCAATACATGGGTTGTTTAAAATGTAATTTTACATGAGAGCAGAAGAAAGGATCACACTGGCCTATGAATATTCCCTTCAAAAATCACCTCCTAGTTTAGGGCATCCCTGAGCAAGTCTTTTTCTTTGCATCAGAGGTGTTACTGTTTGATGAGGTGTTGAAACAGTTTTTATCAAAAGCGCCTCTCTCAAATGACATTTTCTATCGATGTTTGGTGCTCGATTTTTCTCTTAAGAACAGCTTTGTGATTCATGTCTGGGAAAAAATAAAAAAAACATCAATGAACACAACGTTTTATTTTGCCGCTGCAGGCGGTGCGACACAGAGTTTATTCTGACTAAAGCATGTTGCTTCTTCTGCTCAAGAGACATCAGGTTTGTGCACCACGACTGTGGTTTATCAGAAGCGTATCTGGTGCGGCGATTCCTAGACCCATGTTCTTTTCCAAGGTAATGAAAAGGTCAAAAAGACGCCTACTTCATGCTAATGGAAACACAGAGCCTTCTGTTTCTGCAGTCCAAAGTGCCTCCTGCTCCATACATACAAACATGCCGCAGCATGGCAGCGACTCAGATTGTGATGCAGCCACTTTTTTTTTTTTTCCCCACCTTTCCCCCTGATGGCAGACTGTCAGCTATGACCTGGATATCTTTCATTTTCACTGACAGAAGGTGGTAACATTGTGCAATGCCACTGACAACTTTGCAAGCAGAAACAGTGTCAAATCTGAAATAGGTTTTTCCGTGCTCAGCAAAGTCCGTCCCAACTGAACAGTGGATGGTCAGACACTATCTGACACCCCCCCGCCCAGCACCTTTCACATCAGACACGAGTCAACAAATAAGTATTTTGTCAGTCAAATGAATTTGCCCAACTTGAAGAATCAGAGTCAAATCTGGGATCTTCAACTGCTGATTGAAGCACTGACTTTCAGGGACCGGCCCTAGTGCCGACCACTATTACCAACGATCCAACGTTCACAACCCCATCACGCCAACACTGGTCTCCTCAGCAGAGGACCTCTTTTTCTATTTGTCGCTATTTGAGAGTTTTGACATCATGAATCAGGGCAAACCTAAAGCCTGGCTGTGATGTTATCGGCCCCTGAATTGGGCCACAAAAGGATTTTTAGTCCACAACAATTAAGTTCTTAGTGAATTATTACCATCTTCACAAAAAGCTGCATAAACACGAGGAGTAGCCTGCATACCAGTTGTTCCACATATTTTTGACAGTGCCATCTGGTGCCACTGTATTGCTACAAGATGAAGAAGTGGGTCATCGACGTACTGCCCATATCAGGGCATCGTGCAGGATCCTTTAGCAACAGCAATACCACCTTCTCTTCATCTTACCCAACAAAAATCTTCACCATGTGTCACATTTCCATGCTGCACACTTATTCGGTGCAGCACTGCCAGCAGTTAATGTCACGCCTGACCATGGGACGGCTCCATCTGAGACCAGTTTGTCCCGGTTCATCCCGGGGATTATCAGCTATCAGCGGCTGACTTTTCCGACGGGACTGGCTCTCAGCTCATCTGCTCCTGAGCACCGCTCCACTGCCCGTCATAATTGAGCCCGATACCATTCCCCCATGGCTGCCATCTTACAGTGCCCATCCTTCTCCCCCTCCTAACAGCTATCCCTCTTTGCATCCCCGTGTCTTCCTCTACTAATCCCCAAACCTGTCTCCAGTCCAGCCTGAAGGACAGCAGCAGTCGTGCTCTTTGCTTTTTTTTTTTTCTTTTTTTTGCTCACCACAAGTTTATAATAACACCAAATGATTTTGAGGCTCACTATCAATATCACATAAGTCTGTGATGGCCAACATTCTCACAGTGAACTATTATTTAAACCACCACAGGACACTAAAACACTTCACTCAAATACCTAAATGGAGTGGCAAGTGTTAACAGTGTCTACTCAGCTGAAGTTAAATAACTGCAGGGAGTTACAACTGATCCCAATGTGAGAAGATCAAAGCAGTAGGTGTGGGCGGGGATGACACTGTGGTCCAATTTGCTCAATGTGGTTAACAATGTTATTTAATTAGTGAGGCTTTTCTGTTAACATGCAGCAAAACTCAAAATCAAAGTCATGCTCCTCTGTCAGCAGGCAAAAGGAAGCGATTTAAACTTTCAAAGGCTCACACTGCCGTTGGATCGGCAGCAATGCCACACAGAAAACTGGCACATCGAGGTGCCAGCGACGGTTCAAGAGCTGCAAATCTATCCCTATCCACTAATAATACATCCTCCACGTTAATGCACATGGGCAAGATCAGACTGAAAACCGCTTTGGTGCCTGCTACCTCAGTGAAGTCAGCAAACAGAGGACAAGATCGGAGGTAAAATGGGTTTTCACTGAGAACAACAGATAAGGACAGTTACAGTATGAGCATTCACTTTCCTTCTATCCGAAGGCGCTGATAAAAAAAAACAAACGAGCCCCCACCTGTAGCCTTTTTTACTTTTATGCCCTAACAGCACATTACGTCCACGCGTCAGTGCGACCTTCACATTTGGAGCCGTGTGCCGTCAGGGGTAAAAAGGCAACTAGGTCATCTGTACAGAACAGGCCTCTATTCAAATGTTAAAATCAACTCGCAAAAGGAATGAGCCATTCCTGCATGCACCGCCGAAACGACGGCAGCAGTAATACCCGCCGCTTCAAATGAGCCATCTAAATAAGATATTCTGACCCAGAATTTGCGGCCGAGACGAACCGTCACAAAAAAAAAAAAAAAGACTTTCTCCTTTTAAATCAAACATATCACACAGTCTCATGTAAATTTGATAAGTTGAAGCAGTACACACCCAGAGAGAGCGGCTCACAACACAGATGCACGCACTGTTGCCACTGACGCTTTTTATTGACCCAATTCTTCAACGTGTAATTCAATGTCATCTTCCTGGCAGGGGAATACGGCTTAGTCTGCTCGTAACAATACCCCGACTAAGTAATGATGTTCGCCCTGCAAACTAACAAAGCCATAAGGCTCAACCAACTTCTTAGTCGAGACAACATCATTATGTACAAATCAGCCATGAAATGTGATCTAAGAGCACTTAAGACATGAGGGAATGGGAGTTCAGGGTCAGTGGTTAAGATCTCGGTGAGAAGAAGAAGAAGAAGGAAGGATAACAGTAGAGGTAGGTGGTATTTTCACAGTATTTCAAAGGGTTTGTTTTTATATCAATGCCATTTTCTGTACTACTTGCTCAGCTGTTCGGTGCATGTGGATCATACAGTGATCATTGTTTTTCTTGGATTTTCTGATAATAACATACACTGTCCATACACTGAGTTTCAGTGTATGGACAGTTTCTACTATACCTGCAGGCCTTACTCTTTTCTTCACCTAATAAGCTATAATGACTCAGCTGGACATTTCTGAATTCAGCTGCATCAGCCTAAGGACTTTAAGGGATGAAGGTTAACAGCTGATGGCAGAAAGGCAGAAAATCACTGCGAACAGCCAAAACCCATCATAAAACCATCCGGGATCACTGCAGTTCCGTTAATGGCCACATGAGGCTGTCTGTCTCCAAAAAATGCGACAATCACAGCCGACTCCTTAGCTAAAAGAATAGCATTTTTACAGCCTGGTATTAAAAAAAATAGTTTGTTCTCTGAAGTTTATTGACCCTCCATTAAATTAGTGGTGCGAAAGGCGTGCAAACAAAAGGACGCTGCACCCTGTGGCTGTCCAATAGGTCTCACTTCCACTAACTGGAGTCCCAGAGCTGGACCTCTAGACGGTGTTTGTACCCTCTGAAGTTTTTTAGTAAAATTATCCAACAGATAATACTGTCTGCTGTGTGGTAAAGACATCAGAAAGTTTATGTTCTAGTTTTGGTGATTAAAATTCTAGTATCTTATAAATCTCTTGATTGGGACTAATTAGCAGTGTCTGTGCATTAGAGCTGTACAGTCTACGGTTGCAGCACTCAGGCCTGTCATTTATATATGGTCACTAAAAAAAAATAACATGACAACAGCCAAAATGCTAACATTAAGTTTTCAAAATGCTGACTTCAGAAGTCAAGGCAGGGTCCATGGTGGTTGTGTCCATTTTTTAAACGTATACAGTCTATAATTTTGGTCTTTGAGCTAAGCTAAGCCAACCCTGTGCTGTCAGCAACTACATATTTAATAGCCACGAGAGAGTAAATGTTCTCACCTAACTCTCAGAAATAAAGCAAACAAGCCCATTTCAAGAAACATTCAACTATTCACTCCAGCAAATTGAATTAATTAATTCCATAAGTTAATGCTAAGTCACAAAAAGAACCATTAGAGATTGGTGCATCTGTGCATCCTTTAATAAAGGCTTATGTTAATAGTAGATACATTTTTAAACCAGTATACCCATGCTCTTAATATCAACCACTACAAAAAAATCAGTATGTTTCCCTTTCCAAATTCAACTTTTTTCCACAACCACAAGAGATCAGATAACTGCTGAACTGCATCGACTGGCTGTGGAGAGTAGCAAAAAGTTCTTTCATTAATCCAAAAGTATTGGGGATTATCACTTTATTATGCAAAAAGAAAGCAGTAAATCATATTTATGGCGAGTCTCCGTGGCTAAGTCACTGAGGAGTTTATCTCCATTCATAGAAAAGATCATCCGAGTGCTAACGTGCTTTTAGAAAAATCGGTTTCAAGAAGGTCAGGGATCACACAGTGTAACAGAGATCGCAGAGTCTCGCCGTGCCCCACAGAGGCAGCAGAAGTATTAGACGGAAGTTTTGGGTGGGAGGTAGAAGGCTGATCCTCCACCAGACTGCTTCGCTGCATCTCGATGCCATCAGCACGGCAGTCAGTGGGTGCGGGGGAAGACAAATTACCAGAGGAATGACTGGAGAGTAAGGCGAGCTCCCCTTCCCAGCCTCCTCCAGATGGACATAATTAAACCATTAGCTGGCGAGTGGGGGCTGATGACTCCATCAGGACCCATTTTGGGCTTAAATAAACTGAGGAAAATAAAGCTGCGTTCAAAATTGCAGCCCGCTTGTTCACGCACTGTTTACCAGCAGTGTGCTAAGAACCGAGGGCAAAAAAAGGAGGGATGGGTTGTTTTTCCCTATTCATCTGTTGTTGTTTTGCATTTTTCTGCCTACTTTTCTTTTTTATTCCATGACAGAGGGGCTTTTTATCTTTGAGGAACTTGAGCAGCACTTCTAGGGCTGGGCTGTAGGGCCCTAAACAAGAGCAATGACTTAAGCTGAAACACGCAGGGATGAGATCTGAAGAGGTTCACTCTCTCCTCCTTCTTAGGGTATGGTTTATCTGTCTTAACCTCTGCTGTCCCATATACACAAGCACAGAGGCCGGTGGTGTGAATCAGACCTGCCATCATTCACTCTGTCCGAGACTCTAGGAGTGACTGTGACTACGACACAAGTGCAATCATGGCCACAATGGCACCACATTCACTCCCTCTAGCTGCTCCTTTTAGTGGCCATTTGAGTGATAAGCCATCGATCAGCAGCGGATGTTTTCTTTCCAACTGAAGAACTTGATTCGGGCCCAGACGGCAAAGAGGTGAGATTTTCCTGCAGTGGCTGCAGGGGAAGCCAGTTTTGTTGAGTCGTCGCACTGTCTTGCTATCCTTACTATCTGACTTTGGGGGCATTACTCAGCTACTTCACCGTGACAGATAACTCAGTGCAAAATAAACATGAAATAGCTAACATGAAAAGGGCCTGACCCCTCAGTGACTTCAGCCACAGGAATTTATCACCCTATTTATCACCCTGTAAGGATGAAATAATGGCTGATCGTAAATTCTTACAGATCTCAGCGGGTGTTATATAACTCAAAAGGGCCATTTATTGCGAGGTGGCAAGCAAAACTGTCGAGCCCATCTTAAAGATGTCAGCACTGCTCCCATCGAACAGCAGCTGAATCATGGGAAATGTTGTTTTCCTCGTTGGAGTTTCAATGACAGGGTGCAGTCACCAGGTCACCGTGCAATTGAACCAGGCATCAGTTCTCCCGTGTGAAGAGTGAGGCGGCTCTGTTTACCTGCCCCCCCGACTGCTAACACAAGGCCCTTTTTTTTCTTGCCTCTATTCTGCACCATCAGGCAATATTAGAGCAGCTGCTCCAGGGTCTGTCTCACTTTTTACTTTAATTTTTTTTTCGGCCTCCTCCAGATCCTTCTCCTCTGTCTGCACATCACAGCATCTCTAGTGTTTCGCTCCCCGTCTTCTCCCTGACAATGAAATACAGTGACACCAATCTCGGGGGTCCCTCGACGCCAAAACACAGCTGTGTGGCTGTCCCACTTTCCTGCCATCGAGCATCCCGCCTGCCAACACTTCTTCCACTTAGTTCTACCAACAGCGCCGCTCTTCCTTTTCACTCTGCGTTGTTTCCTTTCACCTCCGCGCTCCCTTTATTCTCTCCTCTTCCATCATTCACGTTACCGGAGGATGGCAGCGTCAAAGATAAGGGCCAAACAAAAAGTCAACATTCCCGCGAACATCTGTTCTGTATCGCCGCTCACTCGCTCGGCTGCTCCATTTTACGTTTGATTTCTCTGTCAGCGTCGGGGGAACGCCACTGCGAGCTGCTAGCGTATGACATACTACAAGCCTTCCAAAACGCCCTTGTTGAATTAAAAATACAGCATATGCTGCAGACAGCACTTTGTTATGTTAGAAAGAAAAGACATACCCTCTCTTTAGGAAGTGGAGCACACACCTGACATGAGCAGCATGGTGTTTACTGACATAACAGCTTACTTAGATAGCAGAAGAAGGGCAAAGCAGTGCCAGGGCTCTACATGGGGGGCCATGACTGTATTCTGCTTGAAATTAAATGATGGCAGGGGTTCGTTCTTTATGCTTGAAGGGAAGCTTCAGCAGGGAGGTTAGAGGTTGGCATCCTCAGAGAAGGGAAGCAAGAGTATCTGACCTGTTTACGCAACAGTCACATGACAAAATATCAGTCCAATAATGATCCAATCCAACATATGAATATGAACTGTCAGAATGACAGAAAGACCTCCGTAAGTCTAAATAACTCTCTCTTGTCATGGTAAAAGGCCACTAACTTTGACTGAATTCTAGCTGCAATGCGCTATCAGCCATTTTGATGTAGTAACCATGTTAAAGGACACACGTCATAGTGCAACCTCAGTGTAAGGAGAATGTGAACCCATCTGGTGTAAGGTAATAGTAATTCTAGGCTAGTGTGACAGCCGTGGACTGGTTGGGGTCGTGGTTTGTCTACCAGATCCGAAGTCGGGACTGCTCATGAGGATTCTTTCATAGTTTGCATTGATTTCAAAGTTAATACAAAATTTCTTATTATAGGTGTTAATAATATCAGCTTAAGGACTTCGAGCTCACAAGAATAATGTCCTTACTCCCCTTTTTTCATGAATGGCAGCATACACTCGGGCGTGTTTTCTCAAAGAATGGAGTGTCCTGTCGTTTCCTTTGTCAGGCTGCAGACAATTCAGTGAAGGACTGGGAGAAATAGCCCGAGTCCTTCCATCTCTTAGAGAACAAAGCTTAATGGATTTGATCTTTGAAGGTGTGGTCTGATCATCCTTTGGATACAAGCGATCCTGTTTTCACAAAGTGTGTCCGTGTTTTTTAAGGGTTTTTTAGCTTTCAGTTTTCACATGTCCCAGTCTTGACTATTAATTTTGAAATCATCTTTTTGTTTATGTAACACTACAGAAGGTACATTAACATTCAGCAGTGTTTCCCATACATAGACTTTAACTGGGTTGGGTGGCCTGGTATAAGCACACCTGTGCAATATATATATATATATATACAGTGGTGTGAAAAAGTGTTTGCCCCCTTCCTCATTTCCTGTTTTTTTGCATGTTTGTCACACTTAAGTGTTTCGGAACATCAAACCAATTTAAACAATAGTCAAGGACAACACAAGTAAACACAAAATGCAATTTGTAAATGAAGGTGTTTATTATTAAAGGTGAAAAAAAATCCAAACCATCATGGCCCTGTGTGAAAAAGTGATTGCCCCCTAAACCTAATAACTGGTTGGGCCACCCTTAGCAGCAACAACTGCAACCAAGCGTTTGCCATAACTTGCAATGAGGCTTTTACAGCGTTCTGGAGGAGTTTTGGCCCACTCATCTTTGCAGAATTGTCCTAATTCAGTTACATTAGAGGGTTTTCGAGCATGAACGGCCTTTTTAAGGTCATACCACAACATCTCAATAGGATTCAGGTCAGGACTTTGGCTAGGCCACTCCAAAGTCTTCATTTTGTTTTTCTTCAGCCATTCAGTGGTGGACTTGCTGGTGTGTTTAGGATCATTGTCCTGCTGCAGAACCCAAGTTCGTTTCAGCTCGAGTACACGAACAGATGGTCGGACATTCTCCTTCAGGATCTCTTGGTAGACAGCAGAATTCATAGTTCCATTTATCACAGCAAGTCTTCCAGGTCCTGACGCAGCAAAACAGCCCCAGACCATCACACTACCACCACCATATTTTACTGTTGGTATAATGTTCTTTTTCTGAAATGCAGTGTTCCTTTTACGCCAGATGTAATGGGACACACACCTTCCAAAGAGTTCCACTTTTGTCTCATCGGTCCACAGAATGTTTTCCCAAAAGTCTTGGGGATCATCAAGATGTGTTTTGGAAAAATTGAGACGAGCTTTAATGTTCTTTTTGCTCAGCAGTGGTTTTCTCCTTGGAACTCTGCCATGCAGGCCATTTTTGCCCAGTCTTTTTCTGATGGTGGAGGCATGAACGCTGACCTTAACTGAGGCAAGTGAGGCCTGCAGTTCTTTGGACGTTGTTGTGGGGTCTTTTGTGACCTCTTGGATGAGTCGTCGCTGCGCTCTTGGGGTAATTTTGGGCGGCCGGCCACTCCTGGGAAGGTTCACCACTGTTCCGTGTCTTCGCCATTTGTGGATAATGGCTCTCACTGTGGTTCGCTGGATTCCCAAAGCTTTGGAAATGGCTTTATAACCCTTTCCAGACTGATATATCTCAATTACTTTCTTTCTCAATTGTTCCTGAATTTCTTTGGATCTCGGCATGATGTGTAGCTTTTAAGGATCTTCTGGTGGACCTTACTGTGTCAGGCAGCTCCTATTTAAGTGATGTCTTGATTGAGAACAGGTGTGGCAATAATCAGGCCTGGGTGTGGCTAGAGAAATTGAACTCAGGTGTGAAAAACCACAGTTATAGTATGTTTTAACAAGGGGGGCAATCACTTTTTCACACAGGGCCATGATGGTTTGGATTTTTTTTCACCTTTAATAATAAACACCTTCATTTAAAATTTGCATTTTGTGTTTACTTGTGTTGTCCTTGACTATTGTTTAAATTGGTTTGATGTTCCGAAACACTTAAGTGTGACAAACATGCAAAAAAACAGGAAATGAGGAAGGGGGCAAACACTTTTTCACACCACTGTATATATATATATACTGTATATATAATCGGTTTGAGAAGACAACACCATCCGTAACTGATTTCCTAGTGCTTAATCCCTGTGCTTTTATTTCGTTCAGTTCAGTTGCTGCTAACCATTGAACTCTTCTCGCCTAGTGTTTCTCTACCGGCTGGCTCCCTGCCCGGCACGATGTTTTGGCACTTCTCGATATCATCCAGCTGAGTTTTCCATCCCGCGGCTGCAGAGCAGAACACTAACCGCTCTCCAAGATGCCGGAGCTTGAGTCTGACCACCAAATGAGAAACTTATTGGAGAGGCAACTGCTTATTCCTCCATCCTTTTTTCTGGTAACAAATTGGGCCGACCTGTATTTGCAGAGGAGCATATGATATTCCATTTATTTGGCATTATTTAATAATTCTCTCATAAAAACACCTGCACATGCACACGCACACACACACACCCACTAGTGCCACAAATAGAATTCATATCTGTGGGGAAACAGTGGGTAATGTTCAGTAAAGTTGTTTGACTCCCTGTCAGTCATAGGAATGTGATTTCCTGCATATTGCACATATGATCCGGGATGAGTCACTCAGTTATCCGTCAGTCTGTACAGAAGTAATGCTTCATTTGTAATAATTTGTGAGCATGCAACATGAATTTGATGAGTGCTGGAACCCCCGCTCTGTTGTAAAACAGACTTTCCAATACATACAGTATAGTATGCTGCAGGTTTCTGAGAGAAACCCACAGAAGCTGTACTGTATAACAAAAAAATTACCAAAGATAATGGAGGCAAGAGAGCAGTAAACAGCAGTGAGTTCAGTGCTTTGTGCTTTCCATGTGTTCAGCAGTTACAGCTGTGGCTGCGAGTGTTAATTTTGACACGCTGTCACAATAACAGCAGCCACAGCAGACTTTCAGAGGGGGGACCACAGTCACTGCCAAAGACCCATAACACCCAGCCCAGCCGCCAGTCGGGCAGCCCACGTGTGGGAGAGATCATGTCTGTCATGTTCAAGCTGAGACCCAGCAAGGAGACACTTTAGTCTTCTCCCTCTATTGCCCTCCCAACCCTCTAATAACCACTGATCCTCACATCTCTTTGACATCCCCTCCTCCTCGCTCATCTGACGCTTAGGCGAAACCAGCAATTGGCCTCAAATCAGCCAAACATAATCCCGCCATCCCCTTCTGGTTTCTGGCCACAGCATCAACTCATGTGATACAGAGACAACAGCGAAGAACAAAGGAGCTGGTAGAGGCTTCACATCTCGAGCCGGCTCAGCCACTCCGCCTCTTCATGTCGGAAAAGGGGCAGTGTTTAGCACAGTCAGCTCGCACCCATGCTGTCTTTATTCTTCTGTGTAATTGCACTCAGCAGACCTTGAGAAGCACACAGGCTCTTGCCATTCTTCCTCTCTCTCATGAGTGCTGTCTTCATGAATAGAAAACTGAATAGATGTAAAATGTGTCAAAGCCAAGCCATATCTTAACTCGGTTAAAAAGAAGAAGAAGGAAAAAAACTAGTCCCTTGGCCTTCTGAGCCCCTGTGTGCTCAATCAGCGCTACACAACTTGACTGTTTTCTTAGCTTCAGTTCCTCTCCTCTGGCCCCCTTATTCATCCATCAAATTGTCAGCCTCTAAACTGGGAGAGCTCGTCACCCTGGTGCTTAACCCCTCTACTCTCCCTCTGCTCAATCATCCATCCTCACACGCCTTTCACCATCTCTCCATTTCTTTCCCTCACACCTGGTACTTCAGCTTTTACCCTCTGGTTGCTCAGGTGTGACACCTGCTGCTGACCTCTGAGCTGGGGACACCAGCCCTGGCAGCTGTCCATAGACACATAAACTGTCCATGTGCTCATTTCATCTAATCTCCCCCTGCAATCTCCTACACATGAACAGAAAGGCACACATTTCTCTGGGAATCACCCTCATTTTCCAATCTATCATCCAGTCTCAGCTCCCCCCACCCCGCCATGTCCATGTGTGACCCAGTTCTGCTCCACTTTCCTCCTGCCTCCCAGTAGACCCTCTCTGGACTCTTTTTAATGCTTTCTTTGCAAGCATACTTCGACATGGAGGTAGCACACCCAGGTACCCAGTGCTGGCGTGGGGTACATGCTCCCAGACATGCATGACTAAGCACTTGAAAGGCAGGTGGGATTCTCGGGACAATGGCTTTGCTTTATGGGACATTAGTGGGCTTTCAGGCTGCTGTGGTGGAAAGTAGTGATATCCAAGCTCCAACAGCCATGCTGGCACGCGCCCTTGAACGAAACATTGTATCAATAGCAAGTCTGGAGCTGTTGTTCTTTAGCTGATAGTGACCTCTGACCTCCCACTGGTGGAGGGAAAAGGAAAGTTTTCTTGCAAGATTGCAGTGTTATTGTAAGTGAAAGAAGGATGCAGTGTGCTGCTTTGACAAGGTTTCCCACAGATTTAGATTAAAGGAAAGGAGTATTCAGCATTTACAAGTTTCTCCTCCGTATGTATATTTTTTAAGTACACTGAGATAAATGAACAGCTGAGTAATATAATGAGCGAGTCCCATCCTGCAGATAAACTCCACCTCCACTGTCTTGGACCTCCAGCTGGCTATAGGAATCCTTGCTCTGCAGCCTTGGTGAAGTCAGCGGCACTGCACATGAATCATTTCTCCCCCAGCTGCAGGTTCTGGTTAGAGTAGCCCTTCAGCTTGGAGCAGATCTCCACAGCAGAATGAAGATGACGGAAACAGAAGTAGGGAAAGGCTGGGGCTAGCTGGTTAGCTGTGCCTGAACTTTCAAAATAAGAGCCAGTGGATTGCCCATCATCCCGGCTGGCGTCATTTTCTCAGAGGAATTTTTAAAAATACCATTTAAAAAAATTCAAAAATGGTTTACCGCACATAATTAAGCAGCTGTCAACTTTTTATGTGGGAAATAATGTTAATAAAAGCATTAGGATATGGGATAAGATAGTAACTACTGCAAGCTGACAACAGAACTGGCAAAAGTCAAGTCAAGAGAACCTGAAGTACTCAACAGAGAGAAGGGAAAAAGAAACATCGAAATCTGTTCATAAATAATCATGCAAACTAAGAGCGCAGTGATTCAGCCCTCCCCCTGATACTGATAAAGTTTTTAGATTTTCTGCAGAACAGGTTGGTTAAGAGAGTTTTCCAGTCTTTTTTCCGACTAGTCTGAAGCAGGAAGAGCTCAGTAGGGATGCTTACCAGCACCACTCAGAGCTGAGGGTTGGCTCTAATGTGCTGTTTTTTGGTTTTTCCTAATGGTGTTTATTGTCAATCAAATCAAACCGCACCCACATGTTGTAATGGAGACTGTTGAAAAGTTTCAAAAATAAGTTGATGTTCATGTAGTCATGAATATTTAAAGTCACCTGAGATTCAAAGCCAAGGTTTTCCCATTTCTTTGACACTTGTAAAAATCAATGTAGCACTCCTTGTTTGCCTCATATGACCACTGAATAGTTTTTCCTTTCCCACTTAACACTGAATGCAGAGCAAACAACCCTGAACAGCGACCTTAGTGGAGATAATATCAGATCATCACTATGTGAAAGCTACCACGATCACTGAGATGATGGTAATAAAGACGGCATATTAGTGCATAACGACTTGTGGGGGGGGGGGTATTGTGAGGTGGTGTGAAGGAGTAGAGGGTGGGCTTAGAGCAAAACAACGCCGGCTCCCATTTTCTCAACTTCAATTAAATGGCTTGTGACAGCGCGCATGTGAGGGCATATCTGCCGCGCGCCACTTGACTCCCGTCATTAGTGTGTGATGGTGCCAGGCTACACCAGTTTTATAAGCGTATTTTTAGGAATAATAACCAGCTGGTGAACAGAGAGGGCTGTGAAAACGCTAGGGGGCCCCTGTGGCCACATCAAGTTGAGTCTGAGTCTCCAGGATACGAGGAGTGACAGTGCAGTCTTTGCAAGAAGAACAAATAAAGAGTGATGTTGTTCATTCACCTTATGTAAGTGATACTATATGATGAAGCAATCATTTATAAAAGGAGATTTGAATTAGTTTAAACAAAGAGGTCAGAAAGGCAAGCATGTCAAAGTACCCATCTGTAAGACCCCCGCCGAGTGTCATTCAGATATAAAGAGTGCTAATTACTATAACGTGCGTTCCACCCAGGCTCTCAGGTATGACGCCCTGGCTGTCAGGCATAAACGAGGCTCACAGTTACGCAGGAAGGAAAATCAATCGGCATCTGTTAATTCATCCCAGGCAGGAGCCCAAATTGAAAAATGGATTACTCGACGTGCGCTCTGCGCAAATCTACATTGTGATCAAGGAGCGACGCGTCTCAGCACCTGCTTAGTGCAAGATAATGGGCTGCACTGCGGTTTGGCCAAGTGCACAGCCAACGAGGATCGGATTACGGTCCTGGCAGGAGAGCCGGGCAACGACGAGCAGGTGTGTGGAGGACTTCAGGCTGGGAGCCGGAGCTGACGAGGAGCGCACATGCCAAACTCATGACCTATAGACAAGTGATGACACTGAGTGCTGCTCACCATTGTGTTTGTGAATCCTTTGTAAGGATGGAAACTTGCACTGTAGCTGTGATCAGATATTTGAACTGGTGTCAAACTGGTGTACGGAGAGTGAATAAATGCTGCATATGAGTTCAGGGGTACTCATACTGTTTATGATCCTATATTATTATAACATCAAACCTGCCGTGCATGTTCAAATGATACAATGACGTTTCATAAGGAACTGTAAAAAAAAAAATCATGTTGCTGCATTAATCAGTATCAAAATAACAACTCATTTTTTTAATATTTAAAAGAATAACGCAATAGAACCTCATAAAGTTTTAAAAACTGAATTTTCCTCTAATGTGCATGTGTTTTCTTTTTGTTGTGAGTCAGTACGCGGCTGTTGTGTTGCTCACCATAATAATGCAATAATTAAAAGAGTGCCATTGTTGTAACATGTGCCAACTGAACATGTTTAATATTGAGATTGCTGGTCTGAGCTCATTTCATTTCCCCCACTCTGCTATATTTACATGATGATTCTATTTTCCTTCAGTATTTCCATTATTACCAGCCGCAGCTGTAACACTCCCATTTCCCCACAGGGATCATTAAAGTTTCACGTTATTTCATCTTATCTAAACAGGTGATGTCAGCGGCTGAGAAAAGTGTCTCCTGTTAAAAAGGTAAATTCTTGCTCGGAGCAAACCAGTGTCTTCATTACAGGAGACTAATAAGTGGAAATGAAAGACAGTGGATGTATTCAGGCTTGGCTGGTTCTTTACTGTAGACACACTAATGATAATGCATTCTCTGGTTTTAACAAAGATCCGATCCATATGCCCTCTGACTTATTACATAACACCACCCACAGCCTGTAGGTCTGGGGGGTGATGCTAAAAGCTAATCTGTTTTGTGTGTTTGTGTTTTGCAAAAATGTGCTGGAGTTTACACTTTCACTATTCTGCACTGACATAAAAAAAAACGCCACAATTTTACAGCGTTTATAAAGGACTGCGCTCCGATGTATCACAGTAATTTTAAAAAAGTGGTGTTGTAAAAATAATTTTATAGGCAATAAGGCGCTCTGCAAATGAGTAGTGTTTAGAGGCAGAATTAGTTTTTGATTAATGCAAAATAGAAGAAAATAACAATGACAAAAAAAATTACAAAAGACAACAATGATGCTGCAGTAACAAGCCTTAAACAGTAGCCTGACTGAGAAGGGTGGAGATCACTAAATTATGTGCTCTGGAACCTTAGAGGAAAGCTGTTTATGTTATCTCAATTATATCCAATAGTTAAATTGGAAACTCAGATTTTCTTATTTGTGCATAGCAGTGGGTCGCTCTGCTTTCATTGTTGTGAGTTATTCAAATACTGATAACGCTCTCCTAATATTAAAGCTACAGCTAGCAGCTGATTAGCTCAGCGTCCACTGAAACCTTGATAAGTTCTTGGGGTAGGTACTCCCACAACGCACCGAGAACAGTGTCACAATGGGACACTATTTCCTGTGGCCTACCTCCGCGTCATGCTCCTAAAAAGCCACGGTATCCCAGCCTCGTATTTGCACCGCTTTAATCAGATTGCAAATAGCGGCAGGTAGTGTGAAAGTTGAAATTTTGTCAATTTCAATGGTGTTTGTCTCAGAAAAATCTGATAATTTTCACAGATTTTAAGTGAATACTGAAAAATGTGTCATTTTCCAACCCCCACCACCCCAACCCTACCTCTGACACAAACACTGATGCTTTAGGCGTGTTTATCAGCTTCCTGTCTGCAAGAAAAATGCCACTTGCAACAATTCTGCACATGCACAGGCAGGTCTTAGGGTGCCACAAACATTTTAAGTTGTAAAAAAGTGTTAATTAACAGACTTTGGTGAAATGCCATTCACCCTACAGGCTAAATGGAATGTCGCATACTGTCCAAACTTCATATCCTTATAACTATCCATGTGATAGGTCCATCCTGCGGATTTTATCAAAATCGGTCAATTTTCTCTTTTTTTTTACCCATTTTGGCCCTGCTATGGCATGGGTCACAAAGCTTCCTTTGTATTTCCAATAAAAGCGATGACCAAAAAATGCACAATTTTTTTCTGCTTAAATTAACATATCTTTGCTCAGGAATGAGCTATAACCATAATTCAAATTACAAATTGTTCAGTGAAACAGGCTCTACAAGGAGGGGGTCAATTGAAATTTTCATGGGAGTAACTACTTGGGGTTAACCCTGACCTGACCGAACCTAGCCTAGCCTAACAATGGCACCTTTGGTAAGTGCTCTAACTCATGTCATATTGAGCGCATAAACCGCTGAGGAAACCTTTTCAAACTGCCGTTAGCATACAGAGCTGGGAACCTTGAGAACACGGGGTGACTCTGAACTAGCTACGCTAACTCTGTTCCAAGGTAACAAAGTGTCAGTCAACACCTTAACACCTTTACTGAATTTGTATAAAACTATTTTTTATTTTATTTCTATGGTTTTTATATATAAAATTGAAGTTTAGGAGGGTAGGCTGTGTGTAGGACTATTTCTTAGCCACTAATTCTTACTACACTAAGCTGACAGCTGGCAGCCATATATTTACTGTATAAGTGAGTTGTACCAATTTTCTCATGTGGTTCCCTGAAATAAAGATAACAAGCAAATTTCACACAATAGGATAGGCAGATAGAATTCAGCCCCCTGCAATCCTAAACTGGATAAGCAGAAGAAAATCAATGGATGGATGGTTCAAAAGTCTATGAGCATTTCTTTGCCATGTCATAGAGCTCATAAGCAAAGAAAATATAAATGTAAATGTAGTCATGAAATTAGTCAGATTGCACTGATTTTATTACATTTTTACTATGACAGAGCCAAGCTAGCTGTTTTCCTCTGCTAGCCTAGCTCAAATAATAAAATGTATCATTTGAAAAGATAAACTAATGAATGGAGTCCTCAGGTAAGTGACTGTAGCTCTGAGGAGAAGCATCTCTGTGTGTGTTTGCATGCACCAGAAAGGCATACTTGCCTGAAGACAAATGGTCCTTTGACCTTTGTATGAACCAGCAGCCCCTAGTGAGTGATAACTCATGACCTGGTGGACGGGTAGGGCATCCATCTCTCACCCTGCTAAGGATGAATGTGATGATGAACGCGCCCGCTTGCTGCTATTTAGATAGCCCTGAAGTCACAGCTATGACAAACTACCCACACAGAGAGCCAGGGCTGAGCCTTGTTTATACTGTCTGCCCATTCAACACCAGGCTACGACTGCACAAACTCTAACAGTGCCATGGGGAACTTGTACAAACTCAGGGTCAAATAAGAAGAGCAATCTGTCTCTGCGAGTCCGCCGACTTACAGTTTTACTGCTCACACTTGTGCATACAGCACATACAGTGCATGCAGCTCCCACACAGCAGCTGAGTGCATTAATGCAAAAGGAAGCTGTGAAAAATACAGAACTCCTGCAAACATTCATATTAGAAACGCCAACTGAACTAAACTGATCAAACCGGAGTAGCCAATCCAGGCTTCCAGTGGGCTCACTCCACTCCTCATGGTCGGCCCTGTGCTGCGCGCTGCTCTCTTCTTTTTAAGGCTACCAAGAGGGGGGTCACACCGCACAGGTAAGGGGTTCACTAAAAATGATGCACTGTGTCCAGATGGCCTCCAGCAGATTATCCTTTAGGCATCACTGAGTCCTACAGGCAGTTTGTGTTTAAGGTAGTGTGCATGCAGTGCACACGGAGAGTCCTTTAAAACTCCATTGTAGGCACTCAGAAGAAACCTAACTAGACTGCAATGATACTGCACTGTACAGTAAATATGAGGAATGACTTTAGTATAGACCTATTACCTTTCATTTTTGGCTCTGAGCATTTATCAACAGACTAACCATCTCAGATTTTTGGGCTAGAATCTCACAACCTTTTCTCCTATTCGCAATTGCTTTTTAATCACACGGAAATCGACAACAGAGCTACAAGTACTGACTATGGCTATGCTTCCTTTATCGCAGCCTGTGATATATGAAGTCTTTGTTTGCCACCCTAGTGTTTCAAGCCTCAGCTGTGGCAGACAGTGAGGAGAATCTCTCCCGGAACAGGTGCCAAGAAGATAATAGCACCTGCAGCCCAGTAAGGTCGCCACACTGACCTGCGGGTCCGTCTCTATTATTGCTTCTTTGTTTGACAGCACACACTGTGTGTACATACATGCATGTGTCTGCATTCTATCGTGCGCACGTATTTCTCACCATGCTCGATTTCGCTTCCACACAAGTCGGTGCACGCACGCGAGCGAGCAATTCCGCCGTTATCCAACTGATGGTCCATTCAAATTAAAATGAACCTCCATCACGCTAATAGGGGGAGAGGAGAACAAAGCGCGGGCTCTCTGCAGTCAGCAAGAATAGCAGGAGGATTATCACCGCTATCGTCAGAGCTATTATCATTAAACCAAGTTGCCAGTCTCCCCTTCCGCTGCAAACCAACAGGCCACAGTGGGTCTACTGCAGCACCAGTTTGAATCGGTTCAGAGCTGGACTGTCGCCTTATAGACGAGGACACGAGTGTGATGCGAAAGTACAGCAGACTATGAGTCTGTTTTCAAGTATTATTTCTGGACATTTAGGCAATTATGTGTATTCCTGAAAGCAGAAAGCCTAATTTGAACTTAATGACACGTTAAACTCGCTGTTGGAGGCATGCGGCGTGTGCTGCGCAGAGGTTCAAAAACAATGCTGTAGTTCCACCGCCTCTGCTTGAGCTGATCTGTTTCATGCCTCAGTTTATTTCAGCACTGTCATCATCTGTATCTGCAGGTATTAATAGGGAGCATGCCCAACTTCAGTACCTCAGTTCATTTAAATTAAATGTGGATTCAAAGCTAACACTGCCGCTGCAAGAAATAAGGGTCAGTATGTCCCCCTTTGCAGTGCTCATCTCAAAACACACTCATTACAGGGATTGTCACTGTTAGCATCTGGTGGTAGCTAGGCTAATTACCCAAGATAAGACTTTGGTCAGTGCTGTGGATATAAGAAGCTTTTGCAGGCAAGATGAACATGGGGAGGAAAGAGTCATTCCCTGTTGCTGTAGCAGTTGCCAGGAGAACGGTACTTGTCTGACTGCATTATGCTAAGTGTAAAGTTTGATGTGTGTGTAGGGGGAGACTATAAAACTTTTTTTTTTAATATAATCTGAAAAATGATGCGTGGGGTCATTTAGAAATGGTGTGATTAAATATATATGTAGTTTGTCCAGCAAAGTGGCTCCATCCTGCAGAGCAGCTCCAAACACACATGTTAATTTAATGGGTGTGATTCTCAATTATGATGCGAGTATTAAAGGGTGTCGGCATCTTTGTGTTAGATCTGTGATGGAGCAGGGAACTGTCCGGAGTCTACCCCGCCCCTCGCCCGATTCAGCTGATTCTGGGCCCACCGCAGCCCTGTTTGGACAAGCGGTCACGAAACTGGATGGAAACGGACGGTTAAAGAATATCAGTCGATATACTGATCAGAATTTTTTGATCCCCTAAAATGGGCATCAGAGCCACTCATCTAATTCGTTTCCCCCTGAAGCATCGCTGCAATGGATTTGAGGAATGAAACATGTATTCCACAGAGAGAGAAAAAGAAAACTTGAAAGAGAAAAAAAGAGCCACAGAGGAAGGGATGAGGCTGCAAAGATGGATGTTATCGGATGAAGAAATCACAGAATCCACTGATTACACTGCAGTAAATAATAAATAGCAATAGCATGCTGATTGATGTACATCTGCTGCACTGAATATTTGCCCGGCTGGCATCCAATAGTGTTGCTGACTGTGCTGTGTGACTGTCAGTCCATATGGAATAATGAGCACTGATGCCTATTTAGCCCCTGAATAAAGCATTCATATTTAGCTTTAACCTAATCTATGTTGCTTGATCGCATTCAAAGGATTGGCGAAGGCCATTCTGAAAATAAATGAATAAATACCGTGTTTATGACCTGATCATTACATCAAAATGAGAATGAAGAGAACATGAGGACAAAACAGAGGAGTGCGACAGACAGATGAGACACCAAAACGAGCAACTAGGGAGACGAAGAAGACGAGAGGATCAGGTAGGTACGGAGTTATCACAGTTTGTCACAGTTGAGATGTGTCATACTTCACAGCCACACAACAGCAGCTATGAGACCAGGCTTCTCAGGTTTGAACAGAGCGCTGATGATCAGTATGGCTGTTTCATCAGCATCAAGCTTCTCACGTTTCTAGTGGTTTAACGCCTGCTGTTGAAAAGTTTCTGGTTTGATGTTGAGGGACCTGACCGGTACCTTTTGGTAGAGCACAGTGTTTCACACCTTACATTCATTTTACTCTGAAATCACTGGAAAAATGGAGCAATCTACACACAACTACATTAAGAAGAAGCTAAAACACTGTCTGAATGCAGCTAAACTGCTAGATTTTTTTTTACTAAACTTTGCTGAAAGCTGATAGCAGCCACCCTGTCTCTTTCTAGCAGCAATACCTGCAGCTTGTATAAGTGAGTCTAAAAAGGGACACATCATTTTAAATACTATGTTTTGGGATAGCAGACTGTACACCATAAACATTATCACAGAGCTATTTTCTGTGCTATATTGTAACTTATAGCAGTTTAGCTGCCAATAAATTATGCAAATTAACCCGATTATTTAACTACTGTAACCTGAATGACTAACAACATGCCCCAGTTTTAAAAAAAACACACTGAAATGTTATTGAAGACAAACCGTACTGAATAATTCATGCTGCTTGTACTTGTATTTGTTAGCATCGCTAAAAGATAAAAAAAATTAATTAAAAAAATGCATTTTTCATCATTAATTCAAGAAAAAGGCTGGTCAAGCCGCTCGTGTACAGCAGGATGATGAACATTAAAATAAAGATGCTTTTACTGGTTTTACTTCCTCTTTCAGTGAATAACACAGCATCCCTCATGGCTAAATACAGAATGGTGGGTACTGTATGTAGGTCCATGTGGGCCAGCATTTCAGGGACTCTTAACCCGGAGATATCCTCTCTCTTTGTCCTTTATACAAGGCAACATTCGTAGCCTGAGGTGCCACACACCCTTCACCAACAGCTCCGGCCCCAAAGCACCACTGTCAGTGAGGTAGTGGAGGGGGTGGGGATGAAATTCTCCATCACACCAAAGCCCATCCAAGCAGACCAATGCCAAAACGCCATGTGTGTACAAACAATTCAACTGAATCCGACTGGATGTATACTCAGGCCTTATCTGGGCAAAGCCAAATACTCTCTGAGCTATCAAAGGTAATGGATGAGTGATTGGAACTCGTTTTTCGGGCAAATGCAAACACATCTATTACGCTCCACCACTTCAAGCTGTACAAATCAAAATCAGGGCAGCAAGAAGGGAAAAATAAACTGCACAGCATGCGACTGTTAGGAAACTTGGAAAACATAATTTTGCATATCGCACCAATCGGCCTGCAGGTCTAAAACTCTAACTCGGCCGGCCCTGTGGCGATACAAACATCAGACACGCTTAATGCAGGCAAAGATTTTTTTCTAAATACCTTTTAAAGGATTTAAAAGATAAGCTTGTCGGTCTGTCCTACAAGGGGCCCCCTAAAGGATCCTGGAATCGATGGATGGGACAGGGATTTACTGTAGGGTGAAAAAATGTTATTTAATGCTTGCATGTGAGCAGAATAATGAAACAGCCAGGATGTTCACATATGCACTCATCATTATCAGTGCTCTAATCTTCCATTAAGCAATTCCATCAGCTACATGGATCTAATATTCACTGCAAAAAGAGTGCATTTACCATTTATATAAATCAACTGCCATCAGATATATTTACATAGTGAAGAAGGACTGTAAAAACACTCTTGACCCCTCATGCTGAGTGAAGTACAAATATCAGTGGGAGACTGTTTGTAGTTCGGCCATATCAGCCGCACTCATCATCCAAGATGGCGTCGGCTAGCTTAATAACGCTTAATAATAAAGTTTGAACATAACCGTGCATTACAATAAAATATTTTCCTTCTACGCAGCTATAAATTCCAATACCCTCCTGTTTCAACTATTATCACAAGAAGTACTGACTTTTTGCACCACCGTTCAGCTTTAGGACTCAGTATTTTAGCACATCGTGGATGTGGCCATCCAGTTCATATTTCACACACAACTTTTTTGCACACATTAACATTAAAACCTGACAGTCTATAATGTTTTTCAGCCAAAATCATGGTGCTAATACTAGTTAATTTAGCTAGTTACAGCAAAACTGGTAATTACTAGCTGGAATCAAGAAGTTTATTGACGTCTAAAATCAGTTGTTCCAAAAATAATCAGCAATTTCAAGCGGTAAATCCAACAGAAAAACTTATTTCATGTGAGCCCTTCAAGAAAATTCAGACTGCGATGCTGATGTAGCAACAAATTTGCCTTTATAGCTGCTCAGAGTTACAGTAATAACCTACAAATGATGGACGGCAGTGATTATGGTGACTGAGTGTCTCTGGCCAAGTTGTGTGAAGTAATGTCAAGGTTAAGACAAGTTTCTGAGAGAACAGGCCCCGCTGCATGGTGTCTCCACACACCCGCTTAGAACTCATTTGGAGGTTGTTAAAAGGTGTAGCTTTCCCTCCGACCTCCGGAGAGAGCCCTCAGGAGAGGTCCTCTTGTAAAACGCTCCATCTTATTAATGGAAATAAATGCTGTTAGTGCCCCACCCCTCCTCGTCTTCCGTTCCCCCCACTCCGGCAGCAAGACGTGTCTATTCTTGGCTAAAGTCCCCTTCATTAACGTTATCTCAAATAGGCACCCAGTCTGATGGCAAGGGAAGGGACGGCAAGTGGTTAAGCTGCTTCATCCAATTTCATTATTCCATATGAGGTGGGGTATCAGTGTTAACTTTACTATGTCAGCAAAGAACACGAGGCCGCTGTGCTGTTGTGTGGCTGAAGCATGACATAAGGCAGAGGTGCCAACAGTGCACGCTTTGCCAGCTGATCAGATGCTGACAAAGGCCATTCACGTGTTTGTGAGTTTTAATTTTCAAATGCACTCAAATGGTGACTGAACACATTTCAAGGCTGACTTGCTGTATTTTGCACTGAGTTGGTAAAACAGCACAAAGCTTTTTTTTTTTTTTTTTGAAGCCCAAATTCTAGCACCTTCTTCAGCTATTTTCTGCTTACGAAATATTTCCCTTTTCACAGCAGCAGCTACCGTGCTGTGAATACGTGCATGCAAGCTGGAGGACAACAATAACAGCGTGCGTGCTTCAGGGAAGGGAGAGAGACACAGAGACTGAAAGAAGAAGACATGAAAGAAAGGAAGAAAGGGAGAGGCGGGATGAAGAAAGCGTGAAACTGTGGACCGTCAAATGATCTGGCCTCTCTCCAGGCATGATGACTCAGGGATGATGGCACAGTTAGAGCTAATTAGGATCATAAACTGGAGAAATGTTTTGCCACCATGATGTGTGGGGTGCTTCCACGCTATTGGCAGGACTTCATAGTCAATGTGACCGGTATTCTTGACGGCATGCTAAAATAATAATAAAAAGAAATACATTTTTCAGGTAACTGAATCTAGTTAGAAATTACCAGTTTAGTGAAATTTATCAAGACTACGCCACCGTTTCTGTTTGACTTTGGCTGTCACAATGCAAGAACAAGCATGAAAAGTGCATTTTATTTGACATTTGGAGAAAATCAAGCGTGCAATTTCGCTATTAGAAATGCAATTTTTTTGCATTTTTACACCTCCCCTTTCACACTTGAATCTTTCCAAACAAAGTCCAGCTGCCAAAATCCAGATAAGATGAGAGGAGTTGATAAAAATAGCTTTCCATACAGCTGTGAAGGTTGTTAGAGCTGCACGCTGCTCACCTGCAGCTTCTATTGAATAAAAAACTTAATACTATTATACTGTATTATATTATTATTCCCCATTAACTAGAAATTCATATCAAAGATGTTTAATTGATAGCAACATGCTAAAGATTTTGAACTAATCAAATCTTTAACATGGAAACAACTATTTCATTGGTGGCATTCTCGTTCCTGACAACCAAAATCAAACCGGTATCTGAACTGTTTTCTTTTTTTTTTGTTTTCTTCTCAACTACAACCTCCACAATGTCCACCTGAAAACAGAAAAATAAGACGCGCTCACATGTTAAGAGCAAAGAAAAAGAAATTGTTTCAAAGAAGAGGCAGAAAATAAATGACAAATCATTAACGAGAGTCACATTTAAAACTGTGACCCTTTAATCCTGTTTTTTTTTTCCATCCTGCACTGTTGCAGTCTAAATCCATTTGCATTTTTGGAATTCCGGTTATGAAAACCATGATACTTAACAATATTATATTGTGCTTTGGGGAACTGGCATAATTTTTCTTTATTTTACAGGCAAAATAAAGAGGAAAAAACATCCAAAGCACGAAACCAAAAGGAAGAAAAAAGGCTTGAACTGTTCCTTTAAATGGTACTGGCCAAACCAGCTTGTTGCTCCCAAAGCATCACAGATTTTCCCATTGATCTGCATCTCAGAAGTTCCACAACAGCTACACTATTACTCGGCTGATGTTGCTGCTCGCATCTCGCATCACCTCAACTTGCTTGACGGTTGCTACGAGACATCCAAGCTCTCTCTCCTCCACGGCGGGCTCTCTCATGTTGCGTCGCTTAGTAGACTGCAGACGCACAAACGCTGACAGGAAGCGATAATGCTGCCGACTCGCCGCGCTACATCTGTGTTTATGAAGACTGACACCTCCCTGAGAATGACAGCACGTCCTGCGTGCATGCACACACACACACACGCACACACACACACGCAGACCAAGGACACACACGCGGAGTGGAGCTATGCTAATAAACACTCACGCACGCAAACAAATTAACACACTGAGGCATCTCTCCGGAGCATAATTTCCATCAGAGCAGCACACGCGCATTAGTGGCACACAGTGTAACTGGCTCTTAAATGTCTCCACCAAAGTAGTCATTGTTGTGAAAGCTCTTGTGGACAGGCTGATGGTGCGTAACACGTGACTAACTCAATTAAACTGTGTTTTTTGTTGTCATAGCAACAAATGCAACAAGTTATTTGCAATTTGAGTAATACCCTTATCTTTCCAACTGTGGGGGTCAACAAACAACAGGCTAATTAACTCAAGTGTCACCTTCTGCATTTTTAAAAATCTGCATCTGTGCTTTTGATACTTACTCTGATTCATTCCCTCCACAGCCTGACTGAGGCAGCTTTTGCACTTTGCGCGTTATGGAGACATTTCAGCATGAAATTTGTTTTCCGGGCCTGAACTTTAAGTACAATTTCTCAATGCCAAGCTCCAAAAAGCCAATAGGGACTATTACCAGATAATTACTAATTATGCTAATGTACTAAAGTTGTGCTATTCCTTTTCCTTGGTCATTTTATCAGCTGTTCTCAAGAGACCACATTGAGTAGTAATAACCCCCTCCACCCCCCTCCCCAGCTAAATGCTCAGTCAGTTAGAGGACGGCGTGTCCTAAAACGCCGACTCCTCCGCCGCTACCCTTAATCAGGAAGTGCCTGTAAATTCACAGAGCTGTGCACGCGCACATCGAGGAACACCGCGCCGTCTCCATCGGCGCTGACCTTCATTAACCTCATAAATGCCAGCGGTGTTTCTGCTGCAGCTCTTAATGCGGTTATCAGCACAAACACAAACAAATGTGACAGAAGCGTTTCCGTAATAAAAACACTGCTTTTCATCTGTGAAATGCATCTCTCTCTCTCTCTCTCTCTCTCTCTCTCTCACACACACACACACATACACACACACACACACACTGTGTGACATTGGGCTGTTCCAATATGGAAACCAGCATCAATAACTCCTGCCTTCCTCAAACAGAAACCTTCCCACCCCTGATGAGGATGAACCCACATCAGAAAATACTGGTGGTGGTGACAATTTGCAGCAGGATGTGCATTCACTCTGGTCCTCTCTGTGTGACTGCAGTGTGAGTTTATTCATCAGTGGATTCTGCAGGTAAATGTAAGCCCATGCAGAGCCCATACTACACCTGTTACAATGCATGTGTGCATTACAGGGACTGTTACACTCATATTACTGTAAAAGTTGGATTAAAAATAATCTTGTGAATGAATAAAACGGCACTGTCATCCTCCTTAAAGGTCTCTCTCACACTTCACTACAGCTTTGGCATGTTTGGATCATTTCCACTACTATAATTTAATTGTAATCATTTTTCAGTGAGATGTGCTATTGAGCATTATGACTAGTTTTTTGTTTCTATTGTTACTCACATCGAGCCTTTTTATTGGTGCTATCATTCATCCACAAAGAGACAGCACGAGCATACTGGAGTCTATTTTAGAAAGGACCTGTGTTCTCAGTGTATATTTTCTTTAAATATAATTCACGTGTTTCAAAATAAAATGGGGGGCTTATTTGACAGATGCTGGTAGGGAGACAAACAGGAAATGACAGGAGAAAAATGGACATGACATTCAGCGTGTGTCCATGCAGCTGGAATTAAACTGGGGATGTTGCTTGTAGCGGCAGGATGTAAACAACACATAAAAAAAAATGAGCAGTTACAGATGAAACCTCCATGGTGCATGAAGTTCAAAGCCAAATTTGGAATATTTGCAAGTTAAAAGAGGTTTCACATCAGCACAAGTCAACAAAGCATCGCTTTAAGACGTCAGTCAAAAACAGTAAAGACCTTAAGGACAGCAATTCACCGCTACAAACACTCCTGTTTCCTGCAATGCAATAAACACAAAATGTGTGCAGGTACACACATTCTAACTATTTCTAAGACAAACTAGCAGACACTGAGGTTACACAATTCAATTAAAGCAAAGCTGTTTGGATGCTATATGTGGATTTTCAAATACTGCTAACACAACTACCACAACTGTGACTACACAACAAAAGGCTGCAACACATCTTCTTTAAACTAAGAGATATTTTGGTCATTCCCAAATACATTCCAATACATGACACTCTGGCACCGACAGCCAATAGTAACACTTAAAACCCCGGTTTGCCTGATTAAACCAGTGCAGATCTAAGGTTAAAGCAGAGTCCACTCTTGGGCACATGCTCCCCATCTTGACCTCTGCCCTCACCTCAGTGCCGCCTTTATCACCGCCATCAGTGCTGAGAGGGAAGCGAGATGATACAGCACAACCAGAATTTCCGCTCCCTCTTCCCTTCCTCTGCTTGGCGGGATGTCAGCCAGTCAGAGAGCATCACTAGGGGGGTTAATGTTGATCGACTCATCCGCCCAGCTAATGTTTACTCTCGCCTCTCCAGAACAGAGAGGTTCAAATGTGTGAAAGCCCTCTGTCCCGCCTCCGCCTCAACTTTCATCGCCACCATGGCAGCCCACACTCGACCCGTCTGCCGCCGCCAGCTCACCAGGAAGGAGAGCGTAAACAGTAATTGCTATATAAATTATGTTACACTCTGTGTTTTTCACATTTCCCCCCTCGGCGCTCTTGATGATACACTGATATACTGTACTGTGAGTGCAGGGTGATAAGTGTGGCTGTAAAAAAAAAAATAATGTTGGCCAATAAATCTCTGCGGTGCTTATTTTTGTTCATAAGAAAGGAACACTGTGGATAAGAGAGTGGGAATAAGTCGCACATATGCCGCAGTTTAACAAGGTCACGTCATACAGATGACTGACAGGCAAGGCTCTACAGACAGCTCTGTCAAAAATCAGGGAAGTGCTTCGTTCACCCAGATGTACGTGATTTTATTTGTGCAACTGACGTCCCTTTAGGGACCCAAAGCTCACGGCTGTGACTAATTAAGAGGCAGATCCACAGTATGTCCATGAGTCCATCTGAGAGCAATGACTCTGCTCAAACACTGTTCTTAAGGGACAGGAGGGAAAAGAAGGGAGCGAGGTGTACATCCACACAACACCGAGCTGACAGGGGTGCTGGAACCAGAACAATCCGAGGAGGAGGCGGCGGCTGTGAAAGAGCAGCTGAGAAAGCAGCTGACGGATTCAGTAAGGTGTGTGATTTCTAGGAATTCTGAGCAGGAACGAGGCCCGGCTGCTAAAAGACACGAGAAAAAGCGTCTCCAAACTGTAATCTTTACTCTGTACTTATTTATCCTGCCCATCCAAAAAAACGAGCAAACGCCCACAAAAACAAAACAAAAACAAAAACAAAAAAAAAACAGGAGTCTGGTGGAAAAGAAATTAATCGAAGTTGTAGAATCTGCTTACAACCTTTAGAATACACGCGCAGGTTTTAGTGAGTCCATCTACAAATAATCTGCAGCCTTTTCAAGGGATTACGCCACAAATGCCACGAAATAATCCCTCAGTGATTTTTTTTTCCTTCTTCTTTAAGATCCATAAGCATAATTGTGTGGAAATCTCAAGATGATGCTCAGTTGGCATTTGAGATGCAGGATGACAATGATAAGCAAGAAAATAAATAAATAAACAATCGGTCCAGCTTTGCTCAATTTTTCAAGAGGATGGGGGGATGTTGGGGGGTGGGGAATCCCCCAGTCTGAAACTGTGCTTTTATTTTGACAGTTTAAGGAGTGTTTAAATAAATATAACCCGTGAGACAGGAAGAGCAGATGTGACTGCAGGACTCCATCTCCTGCAGCTGCGGACGAGGCAGCGGCCATCGGCACGTCCCAAAGCCACAGTTCATTTACAGCCGGGCCCTGAACCGGCCCCCAATGTCCCGTGTTATCAGAATGAATCAGCAGTGCTGATAAATTAGCCGCTCGGAAACACGCGGAGAGGGCCTGTCAGCTAATGTGTGCGCGTTTGTGTGATACTCATATGCAATGCTTAATGTTGTGGAACCAATTCTGTCGTTTCCATTATGTAAATACATTTGCCTCAGCACTATATTTTATGTATTGTCTCCCTTGTCTCAATTACTTGGGCTATTAAAAATCAAGAGGTTATGGAAATGAGATGCAGTTGTCTGTTTGTAGTTTGATGACAAGTGCAAAGTGTTTATGAAAGCTCGTTATGCATTCAATTGCAGTCGGATACGTCAACACGCTCCGAGCGTTCATCCATATTCCACAATGCAATGGGGTGGCACGTCAGTATCTTCGAGCATAAACAACACAAACGGTCGTGTTATCATCTGCTATGCGTATAAATAAATAAAAATAAATACACTGTTTCATTTAAATCTTCCTCCCCTTTCATGGAGCGGGCAAGAAAATGAGGAAAAAAAGGGAAGAGTTTGTGGCCTGTGCCGGAGCAAACAAGTGCTCCATGATTCAGTTTAGTGTTAATTAGACAAATAAGAATAGGAAGAGGAAAAACTCAGCATGATTTTTTTTTTAAAGAATCAAAGCTTTCACTGACATATTAAAATAACTTCTTTCTTGATCTTTTTTAAATGTCACTTTGCAGCTTTTTTTTTTGCCCCCTCTGTGAAGTGCAGCATGAAGGAAGTTTGGGGTAAAATTACTCAGCAATCATGGACTAATTTTAACAGCAAGCAACGCTGCGTTTTCACTTGTGACCATTTTTAAAATAAGGAGAACCCAACCTCTCAAAGTGAGAGGTGCTGAGGTGGAAATGTTTCATCAGCCAGA
>JAMQGT020011976.1:0-53876 GCA_024447675.2 Pterophyllum scalare
CTTTGTCATTTCTGTTCTGTATGGAAATACTGCAACATAGCAGTCTTTTGACTTTGCATACGCTCCTAAAATAAACAAAGGGCTCACAATATGAATGCAACATTTACACTTAATTTTTTAATTTTACTTTTCTAATTTTATAGCAAGTTATAATTCTTAGCAACTTTTTCAGAGATTCTTTGATTTCTCGTGTCTGTAGAACATATATGATTGGGTTCAGCATTGGAGGAAAGACCATGGTCAGAGACAGGTTTATGATCCTGGCATTTGGGTCTATGTTTGCACCTAGAGTAAATGTGATTAATACTGGGACGAAATAGATTGCCACTAATGAAAGATGAGCTGTGCAGGTTTTAAAGCCCTTCATTCTTTCTTGGACTGTGGCTACTTTAGCTAAAGCATAGCTGATACACACGTAACTCATCAAAACAAATGTAAGAGGAAGCCAGAGAATAAGAACTGGCACAATCCATACCAATTACATCGCTTGGGTGTATAGTCATTGCATGCAAGCCTGTATATCTGGCCATGGTCACAGATGTAACTTTTAATAACAACTGACTGACAGAAGGAAAGTCTTGTAAGGAGGCCAACTACAAGGAGCATCACAGTAATGACAAATACCCAGAAAGAGGCAATCAGAGAGAACATGAACCTGTGAGTCACCTTCACTGGATAATGCAGTGGGTAAACGATAGCTATAACTCTGTCATATGACAGAGCAACCAGATTTAGAGCCTGCATGAAAAGGCAAAGATAGCTGAAAAACAAGAATGTCAAGCAGTCGCTATAAGGAATCTGGGATTGATTAAACAAAAAGATATCAAGAACCTTCGGCACAATGACAGAGTTTCCTAACAGATCCACCAATGCAAGATTAAAAACTGAAATATATTTTGGTGTTCTTAGATTATGATCCAAGTATATTACCCCCATTACAGCTGTGTTTGCCAGGACTGAAATAATATAAACAAAAAACAGAAAGACATAATAGTATTTAATATTAGGAATCCCAACAAATCCACTTATAATGAAATATGCAGGGCGCACAAATGTGATATTTTTCCCAAGTGCAGAGTTGAAAAGGTCCATTGTAGATTTTTGTCAAACTTAGTTTCGTCCAATCACTGATAATACAAGCAGTACTGCACATCAGGCTTCTGTGATGGAGATGGTGGGAGTACTCCAGATGATGAAGCTCAGGCGAGCTTTAACTGTCTGCAGATCCCCTCAGTGTTTATGTTCATGTGTGATCCCTTGAGTGTGCTCTATAACCCTTTGTGCGTGAAGCTACCATGTAGCATGCGTAGAAGGTGAGGACCCAAACGCAGGACTCCAAGGCAGGCAGTTGTGAATGAACCAAAAGCGAGCTTTTATTGCAGCTAAGAACAAAACAAGGCGAATACAGAGACTGACACTAGGCTGGAAAAGAATGGAACAATAGTACAAGGCCAGATCCACCCAGAGCTGAGACTGAACAATACTGGAATAATATCCAAGTGGTGTTGTGTGACACCAGTTGGATATTATTCCAGTGGATATTATTCCAGTGGCGTTGTGTAACACCAGTTGGATATTATTCCAGTGGATATTATTCCAGTGTCTGGCAGACCTGAGAGCAGACCACAGCAACCTCCCAGAACAAAAAACAGCCAATATCTGTCATGGTCCTGGGCCGGTGGCCCAGTGTTATGTTTTTTATTTAGGTCTGCGTCCTTGTCTTGTGTCAAGTCTGCATCTCTGTTCCCCTGTGCCACTTCCTGTTTTCTTTTGATAGTCTCGTGTTCCCTGTGCTTTGTGTTTAGTTTTACTTCCCCCTTTGACATTTAGGTTAATTTGGTTCACCTGTGTTCCCTCCTGTTTTCTATTCCCTCGTCAGTTCCTCATGTGTATTTAAGCCCTTCGATTTTCCTTTGTTCTTTGTTCGGGTCCTCGTCTGTTCGTCCATGTGATGTCGGCTACGTGTTTAGTTTCGAGTTTTCAGTTCTTTTGAGTTTTTGAGTTCAATCTTGTGTAGCTGGCCCTGACCAGCCTAGTTAAATAAAAAGTGTTAAAGCACACGTCCGCACTTGCCTGCGTCCTGCTTTGGGGTCCTCCCTGCCTTACCACCACCAGCCGTGACAGTAGGACCCGAACCCAGAATGGACCCCGCGGACCACGAGTTATTCGACGGGAGACGATTGATGTGGGAGCCGCGTCTCGCTTCAAAGGGTGAGCCTCAGTACACCAGCACCCGCCGGGCTCTGAGAAGGCCCGGCTGGAGGAACGAGCCTCGGCGATCGCCACCCACATCACCGCCACTAGCCTGCTCTTCCCCCGCTGCCTTCCTGGCACGGATGTGGGAAGAGGAGGAAGGACCTGCCGCTGCGACGCTTCCGGTTCGGAAGGGCAGACGGAAGCGCAACTCGCGGCGGCAGAAGCAGCAGCCCTCACCCGCTGCCTCTCAGCTGGATTTCGTGGATGAGAGGATGAAACGGGCTGTCCATGACTGTGTTTATGAGATCTGTGGGGAATGGCTA
The DNA here is from genome assembly GCA_024447675.2 of Pterophyllum scalare. Taxonomy (NCBI): domain Eukaryota; kingdom Metazoa; phylum Chordata; class Actinopteri; order Cichliformes; family Cichlidae; genus Pterophyllum; species Pterophyllum scalare. The sequence goes on from JAMQGT020011976.1 coordinate 2,520, forward strand.
GACAATCCCAACGAGGGGAATAGGAGAACCGTTTCCTGCGGTTTACGGGACCTGGTGTCCTGTTTTCCTTGGCTTTTGGGTTCACTGCCTGAACTGGTCAGACTTTGTGACTGAGGCCATTTCCGCAGACGCACTCGTGTCTGCACCTCCAGCCACCACAGTGCCACCAGCCCCAAGTCCAGCGCTCTCTCTAGCTCTAGGTCCAGCGCTCTCTCTAGCTCTAGGTCCAGCGCTCTCTCTAGCTCTAGGTCCAGCGCTCTCTCTAGCTCTAGGTCCAGCGCTCTCTCTAGCTCTAGGTCCAGCGCTCTCTCTAGCTCTAGCTCCAGCGCTCTCTCTAGCTCTAGGTCCAGCGCTCTCTCTAGCTCTAGGTCCAGCGCTCTCTCTAGCTCTAGCTCCAGCGCTCTCTCTAGCTCTAGCTCCAGCGTCTCTCTAGCTCTAGGTCCAGCGCTCTCTCTAGCTCTAGGTCCAGCGCTCTCTCTAGCTCTAGGTCCAGCGCTCTCTCTAGCTCTAGCTCCAGCGCTCTCTCTAGCTCTAGCTCCAGCCCCCCTCTAGCTCCAGCCCCCTCCCTAGCTCCAGCCCCATTATCTCCTTCTCTGGCTCCAGCCCCCTCAGCTTCCCCTGTAGCTTCAGTCCCCTCAGCTTCCCCTGTAGCTTCAGTCCCCTCAGCTCCAGCTCCCTCTATCTCTGTAGCTTCTGCAGCCTCGGGTCCCCTTGTGGCTTCACACCCCTCTCCTTGTGCTCCCTCAGTCCCTCTAATCCCCCTAGCTGCTCCGGTCCCCTCTCGAGCTCCCTCTTCAGCTCCGGTCCCCTCTCGAGCTCCCTCTTCAGCTCCGGTCCCCTCTCGAGCTCCCTCTTCAGCTCCGGTCCCCTCTCGAGCTCCCTCTTCAGCTCCGGTCCCCTCTCGAGCTCCCTCTTCAGCTCCGGTCCCCTCTCGAGCTCCCTCTTCAGCTCCGGTCCCTCTCGAGCTCCCTCTTCAGCTCCGGTCCCCTCTCGAGCTCCCCCTTCAGCTCCGGTCCCCTCTCGAGCTCCCCTTCAGCTCCGGTCCCTCTCGAGCTCCCCCTTCAGCTTCAGTCCCTTCAGCTTCAGTCCCTTCAGCTTCAGTCCCCTTAGCTTCAGTCCCCTTAGCTTCAGTCCCCTCAGCTTCAGTCCCCTTAGCTTCAGGCCCTTCAGCCCCTCCAGTCCCTCCAGCTTCAGCCCCTCCAGTCCCTCCAGCTTCACTCCCTCCAGTCCCTCCAGCCGCAGTCCCTCCAGTCCCTCCAGCCGCAGTCCCTCCAGTCCCTCCAGCCGCAGTCCCTCCAGTCCCTCCAGCCGCAGTCCCTCCAGTCCCTCCAGCCGCAGTCCCTCCAGTCCCTCCAGCCGCAGTCCCTCCAGTCCCTCCAGCCGCAGTCCCTCCAGTCCCTCCAGCCGCAGTCCCTCCAGTCCCTCCAGTCCCTCCAGCCGCAGTCCCTCCAGTCCCTCCAGTCCCTCCAGCCGCCGTCCCTTCCAGCCGCCGTCCCTCCAGCCGCCGTCCCTCCAGCCGCCGTCCCTCCAGCCGCCGTCCCTCCAGCCGCCGTCCCTCCAGCCGCCGTCCCTCCAGTCCCCTCTGCAGCGTCCGTCCCTCCAGTCCCCTCTGCAGCGTCCGTCCCTCCAGTCCCCTCTGCAGCGTCCGTCCCTCCAGTCCCCTCTGCAGCGTCCGTCCCTCCAGTCCCCTCTGCAGCGTCCGTCCCTCCAGTCCCCTCTGCAGCGTCCGTCCCTCCAGTCCCCTCTGCAGCATCCGTCCCTCCAGTCCCCTCTGCAGCTCCCTCTCCAGCCCCAGCTCCCTCTAGCTCCCTCTCCAGCCCCAGCTCCCTCTAGCTCCCTCTCCAGCCCCAGCTCCCTCTAGCTCCCTCTCCAGCCCCAGCTCCCTCTAGCTCCCTCTCCAGCCCCAGCTCCCTCTAGCTCCCTCTCCAGCCCCAGCTCCCTCTAGCTCCCTCTCCAGCCCCAGCTCCCTCTGTCTCTGCAGCCTCGGGTCCCCTTATGGCTTCGCACCCCTCGCCTTGTGCTCCCTCAGTCCCTTCGGTCCCTCCCTCAGTCCCCTCTCCAGTTGCTTCGGTCCCTCCCTCAGTCCCCTCTCCAGTTGCTTCGGCCCCTCCCTCAGTCCCCTCTCCAGTTGCTTCGGCCCCTCCCTCAGTCCCCTCTCCAGTTGCTTCGGTCCCCTCAGCACCCCCATCCAGGACATCCCCGGCGGAGGGTCCCCCTCTTCGCTCCAGAGGCATATGATTTTGACACACTGAAGGAGATTTGAAGGTGACAAAAGAATTGTCCAAGGATATCTGTGGACTTAAAGTGGTTTGAAGGTGCATGAGAATCAGCCTTTTTGACTAATGGCAGATGTTCCCACTCTCATCAAACTGAAAACTACTAAAACTACTCAGTGCTGGTTTAGGAATAGAAGAAGCTGAAATTGGAGGTAAAGAAATTGCTGAGCTTGTTTGTTTTTTTGTTTTTTTTCAAAATTAGGGAAAAAAAGACTAACTGGAATCCCTTACGCAGACTTGTAAAGGTCTTGCAGGTTGTCAAAGAACAAAGGGACTTTAATAAATTGGGACAACACAATGCACAGTGGTGGCAAAACAGGACTAGAAATCAAGGTAGGCAGGTGGTTGTTTCTCTACCTTTGTGGCTACTGCCACGAAAACACACCTGTGGTGGGTTAACCAATTGAGGCTTGGAGTATTTAGGAGTGGCTGAGATAACGACTCACCGCCAGATTGTACAACCTCCATGGCGGTAACACAGCTAGCTCGTCTTTTGTGCATGCAACTCTTATCTGCCTGTCAGTGACCATAATCTCTCGTGCTCATCAGTTTGTTCCTTTCCGCCGTGCAGCGTTACTGGAATCACAGACCTTCTCTGCCTCGCCACGGAGCCAACGTCCTAAGGCACCGCCTCTCCAGCCTCCACCCGTCAGCCCTATGAATCATGCTAGTCTGCCCTCGTCTAACCACCGGACCCTGGAAACAGTCCGCCAGCCCAAACCCCTACAAGTTCCCTCCTAAGGCCTCGCTCCACGAGGCCCACCACTAAGCTCACTCCTTTTCACGCACCTCCACTATACTGCCTTTGGCCCAGGTTAATGCTGTTCTCTCTTCCCCTCCACAGATTCTCCGTGCATTGCCAGACACACACTCCACGATCTCGTCTTGTTTTCTTTCCCGGTTTTGTTTTTGTGTTTGTTCAAATAAAACTTGTTAGCATGCCATCTGCTTCTTGGGTCCAAAATGCCAGGCCACCATGACAGGCTCCAGCCATTTGAACACAGAGCCTTCTTGCTGTGGGGCAACAGTGCTAACCACCACACCATTGTGTTTCCCCCTTTAATACCTGTTCTATGTGCATATTTATGCAAATGGCTAGTGAAAGGGTAAGCGCTTTGAAAATTGCTAAAACATATGCATTAGGAGAGCAAAGTCTGCAATGTGGAGAAAGTGTCTTCTTTCCCAGAAAAGTTTGCTATGATCACACACAGGGAAACAAAAAGGACCATTTCAGCCATTTTTGATGTTCGTTCTCTGCCAACCAACCAAACACAGTCTGAATATGCTCTCCGACACATTTAACTACATGCTTTCTTTTGCATGCTCTCTGACTTGAATATACACTCGCTGCCACTGTTTTTAAAATGTCCTGTTTGTATTCACATATTTTAAACACTGAGTTTTCCTTCTGAATTTGAGAGAAACTGTACAGCATATGAGTTCAGGCTCAGAGATTAAGTTCAATCCTATAGTATTTAAATGAATTAACTAAAAGCAGATACAATATGTTTACTTTTAGAAATGAGTCAAATCCATCTCTTGCTTCTCAAACAGGTGCTGCAATGACCACTGATTATGTGTATAATCCCAAAAAGCAGCGAACTTGGACAGAGCATCTAGCTGACATTGGGATAACTTGCTTTTGTATGGATTCAATTGGATTTCAGTGTTTGATTTAGTAAAGACTGCCCTCTTTTCTTTCTTTACTTTTGTAATGATGATGCTATGGACTCCAGACAAAAGAATTAAGAACCTTTCAGGGTTTCAATCCATCAATTTTCTGGCTTTTAATAAGAACAGGGTTAGAATTGCAGCAGTCTAGGTAGAGACACCCAAACTCTCCCCAGCCACCTCCTCCAGCTCATCTGGAAGGCAGTGACCTCAGTGACCCCGCTCAGCAATTCCAAGAAGGGTGGACAATCTGAACTGTCATTTGGCACATCAGCGGAAACAACAGTCAGGACCTGTTCCCTGGCCCAAAGGCGCAGGGAAGCAACCCTTTCGTCCAACGGTGAAAACTTTGACGTACAGGCAGCAAGCCAAGTGGATACAAGAATACCCAAACTAGCTCTCCACCTCTCACTGGTGGCAATTCCAGACTGGAACATAGTCCAGCCCCTCTCCAGGAAACTGGTTCCAGAGCGCAGGCCATGCATTGAGGTGAGCTCAACTATATCTAGCTGGTATTGCTCAACCTCACATGCTAGCTTGGGATCCTTTCCCACCAGAGAGGTGACAGTCCACGATAGCAGGGGATTGGTCCGTCAGGGCCTCCACCCTCTGCCACCGCCAAACACACATTGCACTCGACCCCTATGATGCCTCCTGTGGGTTATGGGCCTACAGGAGGGCCTGTCAGGAGGGGCTGGTGTAATAGCAAATATATCCTTCTACTTGAGGCACAGAGTCCAAAATAACAATACAGGGCACAGGACCTAATATTACAGAGAGTCAGTACAGTGTACTGTACAGTGTAGTAACTGCAGTATCTGGAATGACTCCAACTGTGTATCTGTGTCATGCAAAGCCTAGAACAGCACTGCAGAAAAATGGAACTGAGAAAAACTGCGAAATTTAATAATTTAAGAATTATTTTGCATGACTGTGATGGACTGGGACCTGTCCCATTCAGTTACAGCTAGGATTTACTCCAACACTGCTGTTGAAAATGTTCTGGTGGGTTCCTGGAGCATCCTTTTAACAGCTTTTCAAAAGGAGCCAGGTAAAGACTTTTACATTTCCATGAATAAATTTAAAAATAAACTCACCAACATTAATTTGTTTAGGACAGTATCCAGGGCCCTGTTGCTTGCTCACCTGGCAGGACTGCAGCCTGCTCCTCTTTACTTGCTGACTCAGATAATTCCCAATGGAGCCTGATCATCATCTCAGTTAAAACCCAGAAAAGAGGTTCTCTTAATGCATCATCAGGGAGACTTATTTACCTCCTGCTGTGACAATCATCATTGACTGCATGGCTTTGTGTATACTCCTGCATGCCTGCCATTTTTTTATTATGCATAATGCAGTGTATTTGCATTTATATAGCATTTTCAAGTCTTAATCACCACTCAAAGTTCTTTAGACTACAAGGCCACATTTGACTATTTATTTATACAGTGCTTTTTATGGTAAATGAACTAGTTGTTACAGTGCTTTTCTACTCTAGCTGAGCACTCAAAGTGCTTTATACAACACGTTTGCATTCACCCATTCACACAAGCACTTCTTTATACAGCTAAGTGCTTACTATCTAACATTCACACACATTCATACTCAGATGGTTGCATCAGAGAGTATCTTGCCCAAGGATACTGTGCCAAGCAGACTGGAGCAGCCAGGAATGGAACCACCAATCTTACGATTAGTAGATGACCTGCGCTACCTCCTGAGCCACAGCCACTCCGTTTATGCATTTCATCAACTTATCTGCTTCACATCGTGGACAATTTAATCTAATATGTATATCTTTGGAGTGTGGTTGAGTACCTAGAGGAAACCCACACAGGCACCAGGAGAAGATGCAAACTACACACAGACCAGGTGATTCAAACCAGGAACCTTCTTGCTGTGAGGATACAGTGCTAACCACTGCATCAATGTGACCTTACAATGCACTTGTGCAAAATTTTATAACTTTAAAACTACTCGTGTACCGTCCCGGCCCTAAGACCAGACCTAGGGGTAGTAAACTGTGAAGCCTGTCCCACAAGGGTATTCACTTTTCTCAGGCAATCTCAGCCTGTAGGAAAGAGTGCAAGACTAAAACTGATCAACATCAATTCACACTGTCAAAAACAGACTGGGGCAGAGACCTTTGGAAATCTTAAGACAAACAAGAGCATGATTTTTTTCCTTCATGTTGCTAATCACTGCTCAGAACCAGCAGTAAGGTAAAAGCTCAGTACAACTTGTCATATAACGTGTATGCTTCTATAAATTTGTTTAGCATTAGCATTCTTTATTGGTGTCCCATCATCACATAGCCATTACTTCATTAATGATGAAAATAAGAAGGTTCAAAGCCTTCCTCCAGTGCTACAAATCCTCTGTAAAGTAAATGGCCACAGTTCTGTTACTGAACTGTGGCCATCTCTGTACCTGCTGAATCAGATGTCATGGATGAGCCTGATGGATCCTGGGCCATTTAGTCTGTTAAAGTTCTGTTGAGTGTCAGAACTATGGGCTCCATTATGCTTCTGTGCAGCTGTTTTTCTAAGAGTCTAAAGACATGCAGAAGTGCACATGCAGGTTAATTTATTGGAAACTTGGATATACAGTGACATGAAAAAGTATTTGAATCCTTCCCGATTTCTCAGTTTTTTGCATATTTGTCACACTTAAATGTTTCAGATCAAACAAATTATAATATTAGACAAATATAATCCAAGTAAATACAAAATGCAACTTTAATGATTAAACCTACCTGTCCCTGTGTGAAACGTAATTGCCCCCTAAACCCAACATACCTGCGCCACTGGCAATGAGTTTTTCACATCACTGTATGTTGTCCCATTCTTCTTTGCAGACTTGTGTTAATTCAGCTACACTGGCTTGTTTTCAAGCATGAACAGCCTGTTTAGGGTGAGGCCAAATCAACTCCACAACCTTCCCTTTGGTTGTTTTGATCCATTCAGAGGTGGTGGGTTTCAGATCACCGGCCTACTGTATAACCCACGCATTTTTCCACGCAGGGCCAGGTAGGTTTGAACTGCATTTTGGATTTACTTGGGTTGTCTTTGACTAATATTAAAATTTGTTTAATGATCTGAAACATTTATGAGTGACAAACATGCAAAAAAGCTAAGAAATCAGGAAGGGCACAAATACCTTTTCTGCACTGTATATGAAATAGGGATTGTCAGTGCCCGGTCCATATTGGAACCCCAATTTGTTCTATTTGCATGTGAGAGGAAGACTTTTCTCTGTCTTGGCCTTTCAAAAGAATTTTACATTTACACAACATGTACTCTTGGAGAAGCTGAGGGAAAACTGATTGTTACTTCAATAAAGCAGAGGTATGTCAAAGCAGTATGACACATAGTGGGGATTTAAATACTATATTTTCTTTGGTTTTTATTACTAATTATGAATTTGAGGATTCCTTTTGTCCCTGGTCTACGCAGAGCAGTTCCTTCTGGGCTTCCTCTCAGGTGGCACAATCCCACAGCAAACTCTTCCACAAATGAAGAATAGGATCTTTGTGGACTGAGAGACAACCCTGCAGTGAACATAAGGTTATAATCAAATGAACATATGGCATTTTTAGCAACTCATCTCTTCTCCCACCTGGATCTTGGCAGCAGTAAAAATCAGAGGACAGTGTTCTGAGATTCTATGAGGAAAGCCAACAGTGAAGGGAAAATATTACTGTTATTTTGTTTTGTTGTTTCTGTTGTTTGCCTCTGTCTTTATTCATCATTTTTTAATAACAAGACTAATGAAGGCAGCACAAACCCATCAACAGTCATGTTAGTCATCACTTGTAGTACAGTGTCTGCATCAGAAAATAATTCAACATTAGGGCACTGATTCTGCACTCCAGTTTCTCATCAGTCATCTTCATCAGTGAGGCTAGTGAAGACATCTGCATATTCAACTCTCATTATAACTGTGTCAGAGTCTTAATTAAAATGTACTGTAATGCACTTGCAATGATTATTGTGTTCTCAAAATCCAATTCCATTATTAGAGGATTAAAAATTTAAAAAATATTCTGTCAAAAAGTAAGAAGAGTTTGTAAAATTTAAAATTATTTCAATTCTATGTTAAAGACTATGGTGTTTTCTAAAACTATTTATAGCCAATTGGTACTCAAGAGAAGCTGACACCACTGTGGTGGTGGCCTATAATGTGGTCCATAATGTTGTCTCGATAGCATCTGCATGAAACCCTACCATGATTAAGATTATTTTAATTTGATTCAAGAACCTTAGTTCTATAAATAAACATATTGATGAGCAAGAGGATTTTGAAAACACTCTTCCATTTCTATTAATGTCACAGAATTTGTAATAATTTCACATGGCCATGTTCCATCCATTCACTTCTGCTTATCATGTTTGGGGTCGGGGGGGGGGTCTGGAGCCTATCCCAGCTGACATAGGGTGAGAGGCAGGGTACACCTTGTACAGGTTGCCAGCCTGTCACAGGGCTAACACAGAGAGACAGACAGCCGTCCACACTCACACCTATGAGCAATTTAGGGTGACCAATTAACCTAACCCCAGTAACTGCATGTCTGTGGACTGTGGGAGGAAACCCACACAGATACGGGGAGAACATGCAAACTCCACACACAGAGAGAGTGAGGGAGGGGCCTGGGCCAAGGTGGAATCAAACCCAGGCCTTCCAGATGGTAATCTAACTGTGAGCCAGCAGTGCTAACCACCGCATCACCATGCTGGCCCGTATGGCCATGTTATTATTATTATACTTTTGAATCACATTAAGTAATTTGATGGAAAAGGATTGAGACACTTGGGTTTACCACAGTCTATCATCAGCTCATTTAATAACACTATTGGGATCTGTAATAAACAACTGCTTTTGCTTTGAATGCTAAACATTTTCTGATTTTTGGTGGATACAACATCTCTGCTACCTTAGGGCCTTCTTTCTTGGACTTTCTGTGGCATCATACTGATATATGAAGAATGTAATTCGGCTTTGTTTTGCTAAAACAGGCAATGCCGTACCTGGACTGGCTATTTGGAGTATATGGTGATCTAAAACCCGTATAATATAGTGTTCCGCATTAATGGTGCTTTCACAGATGTTCACGTTCCCATACCATGTGCACTATCACACTCCAATACCCGATCCAGCATTAAATTACTTTTATTAAAATCATATTTAATAATGACATCACTGGTAGCCAATAAAATCACTCAAAACATGTAAGCAATCTCTCCCTTGTTGCTAAGATCATCCCGTGAACCCAGAAATGACCCACTGATTCCTATGTATTTGGCCTAAGAATTAGCTCATGTGTGGCTTCTGCCTCATTTTGCCAGAATGGATCACATATCATTATTGGTATAGCATTAGGGTTAGGGTTAAGGTTGGGTCATCAGCCGTGATGACTTAGACCTCACAGGGTTAAATATATTGTCGTTTTTTATTTGCCTTTTATCCTTTTTAATTCAGGAAAGAGGTTATATAAGCAGCACAGTATGATCATGCTCACTAACTAAACAGTAGAGGTGGCTCCTGTAAATTTGTGTACATTTACCTCCTGATCTAATAAGGCAGCATGTCATTACACAATCAGCTGTTGGAATGCACCTGGTATTCATACTTTCTCTTAGTAAGGGAGAGCTCAGACTGCAGGTGTAGGTAGAATCCCTGATCATAATCAAGCTCTTCTGTTAATGTATTCTCCTATGCAGTGTCTACCTCAGGTTAGTACTGCTGCATTGAACTGCCCTATTTTATCACAGATATGCTCTGTAGTCTGAATTTACCTCTTAATTCAGGTGAAAGTGCATGAATGTCAAAAATTGTTTAGGACCCCAAATTGAGTCATTTCTCCTACTAGGCTGGCATAATATGTGGATTTGAGCTGATGGTCAAGAAACTGGTACTTATCTAGTCTATTAACACTATTAAGGTTGGCACACAATGGAAATTTGCAACATGGAAAATGAGGAAAGTGAGGAAACATGAAATGGTGAGGGAATCATTGAAATTCTGCAGTACTTTCATGAAAATGAACAACTGTAGGTTGTTGTGTCAGACTAAAATGTCCAATACATTCTCTGGAATACTCAAGAAATAGACTCTATTGTGTGCCTAAGAGTAGTTTCGAAAGCACAAGTGGTGCACACACAAAACATTCTTTCAGTTGAAATACATGAGCTTCAAAGTCCTGCTGACACTAACGAAAAAAAAAAAACATACAAGTACACAGACAACAGATTTCATTTTTGTGACCATTTCTAATTTGCCACGAGGCCTGGCTCATCCATTTGACTGGAGCAACACACAGTATGCACAGACTTAACCTGTAAGGAAAAAAGGCAGCTGGTGCTAGCACTATTATTGTTAGTCACACTCAGTAAAGCAATATGACATGGTGTGTGTTTGCAATTCACAAACTGCCCACATTTCAGAAGTATTATCGGGGAATGAGGAACAGTTTTAAATGGGTCTTTAATGTGACCAATTAAATTGCTTTAAAATGTCATTTTAAACTTCATTTGTTTACATTCCAAGAATCACTGAGCTCTCACTCTCATTTGCAATGATGTTGACTATTTATAATGACATAAAAAGATACAACCAAACAATTAAAGTGTTGTGGTTCCACTTGTTCAACTTTCTCTAAGCACTGCATACTGCATTTGAGTCCACTGGTGCAGTGAATCTTAATAAAAAGAAACACTAAACAATGAAAGATATATTATAAAAAGGATCTCATTAACACAGACAATATCCATCCATTTTCTTCTGCTTATCCAATTCAGGGTGGGCTGGAGCCTATCCCAGCTGCCACAGGTCAAGAGGCAGGGTATACCCAGGGCAGGTTTCCAGTCTTTTGCAGGTTGTTAACCCTATGACAGACAATATACAAATACAATTAAGGATTAAAAAACAATCAGATACAAGATACAAAACTGGGGAGAGAGGAGACAGGAGTTAATCTAAAGGTCCAGAGTTTGAGCAGAGATATTTCATGGTGGACAGTGAGCTTACTTGAGTTCCAAGGGAGACGTTTTCCAGACGGGGAGAGTGCACTGGTTTGTTTCTTGGAAGGCAATGAACAGGTGTTGAATAATCCAGAGGTGGTCTCGAGACAGGCAGCCAGCTTGGAGAAACGGGTTGTCAATAGAGGTGAGGATTGTGTTGGGGGATTTTTGTTATCACCTTTATACTGATATCTACTGTCACTATTTTTATATTATGTAATAAAAGTATATTAGTCACACACACACTGAATTAATGAACACTGTAGGTTTAAATGTTACTGGGCTGAAGGTAAGGCCTGTTATATCTGTAACACCTGTAAAACCTGGCTAAGTGGGATGGTACCAGAGGTGTTTTATTAGCAGAGGTTTTAATAGAAAGAAGATCCTTCATTATGACATCTGCCAGAGCTGTTGTAAACCACTGAGTGGTGATGTTTGTTTCTTTAGCCCATGTGGGACAGGCGTTGGGAGAGCCTCGGCAGGTGATTGGTTGGGGTTCGAGTTTACTAGGGGTCAAAGGCAAGTGGGCAGTTAAGATCTAAATGTTTGCCACTCTTTCTCACACTTTATCTTTTGTTTGCTTTTCTCTTTCCTGTCCTCTCTTTTTCTTTTCCTGTTTCCTAGTCTGTCTCTGTGTTTTTTTCTTCTCTTCTCTCTTCTTCTCTCTGTCTCTGTGTGCGTATCTCAGTCTTAACTGTGTTACTGTCTGTGCTCGGCTCTTTGTCTGTGTTGTGTGTAACTAAGATGTCTAATAAACAGCCTGCATCGGAACCTGCTCGTCCCAGTGATTTTTTTGGAAACTTCGGGTTTAATTGGGCTTGAATTTTCAGCCGCAAGGAACACGGAGACCCTAAAAAATATCACCAACAATTGCTCTCCAGTCAGCAGGGAAACAGTGAGAACAGGGAAAAAGACATTAACACAGGAAACCAAGGGCTTTATAAGGAGTAAAGTTTTAGCCTGATCACCACACTTGAGAGGCAGACTATCTGGCAGAGACTGGATGCAAAAGCTAATCCTTTGGTACTGTGGTTGATTACATACAGGCAGTCTGGCTAAAGAGCAGGAAACCTCAGGACTCCACCTCAAAGGTGGAGAATGCTTGCTCAGCATCCCCAGGCTTGAATGAGAGAATACCAAAAACAAAGCAGTGCCAGGCTATGACAGAAATCGGTAGCTTGAGGTTGCATACTTTTAAACTGTGACAACAAAATGAGCACTGCACTTTGCAAAGCTACCTTTGACGAATACCTTTGAGTGGACAAAGATAAAGACCAGTGATGTGTTGACAGCAAACGTGAAAGGAAAGGTATTTTCACAACATACCATTGAGTCCTATTTGTCCTGGCCCTCTCCTTTTTTTCTTGTCTCTATCTACAGGTGGAGTTAAAACATACAGCTCCAGCTTTTAAGTTGCATGAATGTCAGGAAATCAGCTGTGGAGACTTAGTGTGTAATTGTGTATAAATTTTGACCAAAGGGGGCAGCAAGGGCACCCAAGACCATTTCCCCATATAACCAGAAGTCTTTTAGCAGCCAAGCAAATTTGCCACCAGCTGAGCGCTAAAAAAGAAAACCTTCACCTTTCAGACACAGGAGCCTGCAAGTCTGTGACAGAGATGAGCTAATGTTTTTTGCTAAAGTATCATTTTTGATTTGGTATGAGTACATATGTCAGCAGCATGTCAGAAATACTCAGAGAAAGGAAAAAAGTCTAGGTCTGTTGTTGGCAACAGCAAGCATGGTTACTTGGTAGTACACTGCCGTTTGATCTTCACGCTGAAACATTTGAAACTTTTTTGTCACCAGTATTAAAACGACAGCAACTGATAAGACCCACCCACAAAACTGAAAATAGGGCACAGATTTTTTTTTCTTTAAATCTGAAAGTAATTTGATTGCAGACTTGGCTTTTGTTACTGAGTCTCTGCAGCCATTTTCTGTACCCTCAACATGCCTTTTAACCCTTTTCCAAGAAATTTAGGGCTTTAAAGGACCTAGAACAAATGTCAAGGTTAAGGTCACATCAGGAAGTTCATTCATGAAACTCATTTATGAAATTACACATAACTTATTTTGATTTGCTGTTTTCATATACCAGGCTAGTACTATGCATTTAAAAAAAAATGCATTTGCTGTGCATGCTGCTTTTATTTGAGTTAAAATACAGCAAAATCAAAGTGCTGTGTCACAACCTGATAAAATCATGTCTGTCATCTCTGTTGAAATGCATTTAAAACTTAAAGTTTTGAGGACATAAAATGGACTTAAGGCTTGTTATAGAATGAATCCAGTGGGAGGTAGACAACCTTGATGGGAAATGAAAGAGGAGTAGAATGAAACACACAGAGAGAGACAGAAAGAGAGAGGGCAGCAGCAAGTTTTTACATTCAGCGGGTGGAGGTGGATGTTTTATCTGATGTTTTAGTGAGATACCGAGAATAAATGCATTAAATACCTGTTTTCCAAAGGACAGAATGGTGTACAATGATTATCATTAACACAATGTGTTCTATGCAGGAAAAACGGGCAAGCATAATTTTTGAGTGAATGTGACAAGGGCTACATGACTAGGTCAGAGCATCTCCAAAACTGCAGCCCTTGTGGGGGTGTTCCTGGTCCACAGTTATCAGTATCTATCAAAAGTGGTCCAAGGAAGGAACAGTGGTGAACCAACGGCTGAGGAAAGGATGGCCAAGGCTCACTGATGCATGTGGAGTGTGAAGAATGGCCTGTGTGGTCTGATCCACTGTAACTGTAGCTCAAATTGCTGAAAAAGAAATTAATAATGCTGGTTCTGAAAGAAAGGTGTCAGAATACAGAATCCATCACAGTTCATTGTATATGGGGCTGTCTTGCTTCAGACCAGTCAGGGTGCCCATGCTGACCCGTCCACTTTTCTTTTAGATCACATGGTTGTCTGGATGAGAGTGATGGTTAACTGGGGAACACCTGACATCAAGATGCACTATGGGAAGAAGGCAAGCTGACAGAGGCAGTGTGGTGCACACTGCCTCTGTCAGCTAGGGCAATGTTCTGCTGGGAAACCTTGGGTCATGCCATCGGGGGCATTTGGAGGCCATCATTTGGCCTCCAAATTCCCCAGATCTCAATCCAATTGAGCATTTGTGGGATGTGCTGGACAAACAAGTCAGATCTATGGAGGTCCCACCTAACAACTTATAGGACTTAAAGATTCTGTTGGTAACATCTTGGTGCCAGATATCACCTTCATTCAAGGGTCTAGTGGAGTCCATGCTTTGATGGGTCAGGGTTGTTTTGGCAGCTAAAGGAGGACCAAAGCAATATTAGGCAGCTGGTCATAATGGTACGCCTGATTGGTGTTTTTCTATTCAGTCTGTTCTGGTAGTGAAGTAGAAAGTTTGTTTCTGGAAAAATGTTTTATGGTCAGAGAAGACAAAGATTTAGCTATTAGGCAACAATGACAAGAGGTATTTTTAGAGGAGTAAAGATGAGCCTTTCAAACCTAAGACCACTTTACCAATTGTCAAGCATGGTGGTAATAGCATCATGCTTTACTTCCTGTGGTACACTGCACAAATAAGAAAGAGAACTACATCCAAATTCTTCAACTTCACCTAAAATCAATAACTGGACAGTTGAAACTTGGACACAATTGGGTGTTCCAACAGGACAATGATCCCAGGCACAACTGGTCTTGGAATGCTTAAAGCACGATAACATTAAGTTTCTGGAATGGCCTTCCCAAACTCCTGATCTCAACCCAATTGAAAATTTGTGGACTATGCTTAAAAGCTAGGTCTGATCCAGGAACTTAACCATTTTAAATGAACTCTACCAATTCTGCTAAGAAGAGTGGTAAAATATTCAGCCAGAATTATGCCAGATGCTTGTTGATGGTGAGGTGCAACTTGCAAAGGGACATTTACCTGAATATTAGTGGGGGTGTGTGTATACTTTTGACTCAGTGTGGATTAGAGAAAATCCAAAATAAATTCAAAACTTGTGCACCCAATTCTTGTTTTTAACACAATTAAAGATGCATACTGTAGAATCATTCTAAGAAAAAAAATGCCATTACATTCATGCCCATGATGAGTGAATGAAAACGTTTGACCACAACTGCATTTGCTCATAGATACAGTATTTTTAATAATGGAACTAGTTCAAATTGCACTTTTTTTTTTTTGTTCTTTGTTTTGCTATTTTCCAACCCTAAGTTATGTTGTGGGCTATGTTATGTTGTTATATTGAGGGTTGTGGGACAAACATTCTTGACTTGAAATAGAATGGCATTCTTGCGGATATGGATTTTTTTTCTAGATTTATGAATTCTGTGTAAGAACACCCTGAACCATCTATCAGTTATGCTGCTATAAGCTTAGACCCCTTGCAGGACTTCAGTCACTGAACACTTCTTCTCCACTCATCTCTTTTCACTTCCTACATGTATATATCCCACTGCAGTATGTCATTAGATTTTTGTTCTCTTTCTTAGTCTGTGCTTGTCCTGTTTCCTTATGCCCACCCCCAACCAGTTGGGACAGATGCTGCTCATCCTTGAGCCGGGTTCTACCATTGGGTTCTTCCTGTTAAAAGGGAGGTTTTCCTTTCCACTGCTACAAAGTGTTTGTTCATAGGGAATCGTGTGATTGTTGGGGTTTTCTCCAATACGTTAGGGTATTTAGCTTACAGTATAAAGTGCCTTGAGGCAACCGTTGTTGTGAATTGGCACTATATAAATAAACCTGAATTAAAATGGAATTAAACTGAAAATAGTGTCAATGTGAGTACAGGAGAAGGAGGAGAAACATACCAATACAAAATATGAATGATCTGAATACATATTAGCATATCAATGGTGGCTATATAGCGGCTGAAAAGAGACTGTATCTGATTTTCAACATAACATATTCGGTGAGACTGTGAACATTTTCTTATCAGTAATTCAAAATAAAGACAGTATTTTATAAAAAGGATTTGATTAACAGTGCCACATAAAGCATGTTAGTCTGCAGTCATATAGAAATCACATTTTTAGATGATATATCACTTGAACTCTTTTGATAGCAGCCTTCCAAAAGTGAAGGAAACTCTTCCATCAGGCACATCTTCAGAATACAAACTGACAAACTGCAACGCCTCCAGACAGCGAGTTCATCATTTGTTTTGAGCAGACTTCACCTAGCAGCACTAGAATGAGCGTTTATTCTTCCAATCCATTCCCAAATTAGCCACCTATTATCTGAAAATTAAATTAAAGAGGAAATTTTCCCTAATGCACTGTATATCAGAAAAGGATTAAAAATATATATAGTCCTTTTAAGGAAAAGTAGGACAAAATCAAGTCTGTGTCACATACTGTAGCTAAGAGAGATCACTATGTACATAAGAAATGGCAGGGCCTTTTAATTGAACACTATATAATTTGCCACCATCTCTAAAATCCCCGGTGGCACAGAGATTTAGCTCCTTCCAGTTGGATCCAAAACATCCACAGTGTCCCTGTCAAGGTCCATTTCTCCAGGTCTCTCCCTGACCGAGTGTTGCATCTGATTTATTATTCTAACTCCTAGTCAGCTGCTCTGGAGGGACCATTGGATGATCGATGGAGGCCCAGAGGTCACACGAGGCTCAGGTGCAAAAGAGATGTTGGTATTCAACAGACCTCCTTAAGGCACCTTGATACTCCTGAAATTTGTGAAGAACCTGCAATGGCCTCAGATGTTCAAGAGAGATGGTGTTCTCACCTGTCATTGAGATCACACAATATTAAATTTACAGCTTTTACTCAGAAACTAAATTACTTATCATAAGGGTTTGAATGTTGAATTTAATATTTATTACACTGAAATATTTTTACATACCAGGGGGCATGAATTTGAGCTGCAGTTTCAGAGCAATCTTCCCTCTGGGATTAAAAAGCTGTCCAGATTTCTCATCTTAACATTTACATTAGTAAAAGCAGGGTATAGAAAGATAAGCTCTGTCCAGCTTTTAAATAGGAGACTAACAGAAAGCACATTCATAGCTATTAACAATGCTAGTGATTCAAAGACTACATCACCATGGGGACAATTCACTGATCCAAACCACTAGAATATACAGCAATAACACTGAAATGTCATTCAGACTGGAGAATTGTAGTCGAATAGTAACAAAGAGAGGGAAGGTATTCAGAACTGAGGGGATTGCACTACCAGAAGGCAACACTGCAGACATTGAGGACAGCTACAAGTACCTTGGAATCCCACAGGCTAATGGGAACCACGAAGAGGCTGCTAGCAAAGCTGCAACCACCGAGTACCTGCAGAGAGTAAGTCCTGAATTGTCAGCTGACTGGGAAGAACAAGATCCAGGCAATCAACACCTATGCCCTGCCAGTTGTCAGAAATCCTGCTGGGATAATAAGCTGGCCAAAGGAGGAAATAGAAGCCACTGATGTCAAGACAAGAAAGCTTTTTACTATGCATGGAGGGTTTCACCCCAAATCCAGCACCCTGAGACTGATGCTTAAAGTAAGGAAGGAGGCCGAGGACTAGTGAGTGTCAGAACCAGTATCCTAGATAAAGGAACAAATGGCCACAAAGGACCATGTGCTACCTCAGGCAGCTGAAACCCAAGAAATAACAGGAGAAAGAACAGGAACCATCATGGAAGGACAGGACTCTGCACGGCGTGGACCACCGGCAGATAGAAGAAGTAGCTGATATAGAAAAAATCCTACCAATGGCTGGACAAATCTGGACTGACAGCACAGAGGCACTAATCATGGCAGCACAAGAGCAAACTCTGAGCACAAGATCGATAGAGTCTGGGGTCTACCACATCAGGCAAGACCCCAGGTGCAGGCTGTGCAAAGATGCCCCTGAGACAATCCAGCACATAACAGCAGGGTGCAAGATGCTAGCAGGCAGGGCATACATGGACAAACATAAATGGACAAACTTGTGATGGTTAAAGGAAGAAGGCCGTAGTGATAGATGTTGCAATACCAAGTGACGGGAAGATCAAGAAGAAGGACATGAGAAGCTCGATAATTACCAAGGGCTCTGAGAACAGCTGGAGAGGATGTGGAAGGTGAAGGTAACAGTGGTCCCCGTCCTAATCGGATCACTTGGGGCAGTGACCCCCAGACTGGGAGAGTGGCTCCAGCAGATTCCAGGAACAACATCCGAGATCTCTGTCCAGAGGAGCCCAGTCCTGGTAACAGCTAAGACTCTGCACAGGACCCTCAAGCTCCCAGGCCTCTTGTAGAGGACCCAAGCTTGGAGGGCAAAAAGACCGCCCACAGGGTGAGCTGTCCAATTACTTCTATATTCTAACAGACTAACCAATAATGACAGTAGCTACTAACTTTATGAGCAGCACCCAGGTTAAGGGCTGATGGTATGTTAGCTTAAACTAGTTAACATTAACTTTTGAAAGCTGTGTTAACAATCATACTTCACAAGAACTAGCTCAAAGTTCACTTGACATAGAAATAGTAGTCAGTAGAACTAATTAACTAGTTAAATTTATCAATTAGTCCTAATGACCACTAATGAAAGAAATCTCAGAAATGCAACGATCTTCTGTCTCCCCTTAATAATATTTCCTTTTGTGTTCTTGCATTTAGTGATAAGCAAGAAACTGGATCTGATTTTCAGTCACAAACCCACAGCAGCAGTGTCATTGTGGCTATAACAATGTTAACACCATCATTTGTCACAAGGCTGTCAGCTGAAATTATTTACAAAGTGTTTTTCCCGCGGCTGCTGTCCCTTCCTGCTGTGCCTCTGCAACACTTTACAACCCTCAACACTTTTTCCTTCCACGTTGGAGCCAAACATGCTAAGTGCTTTGGGTTATGATCACCCTTGAACTCTCAAGGTGGCAGCTTTAATATTCTCTTTGAAAACTAAATCCTGTCCCCAGCCCATGACATCAAAAAAGAGGCAAGAGACCGAGAGGAGGAGGAGGAGAAGGTGGCGGTGGTGGTAGGGGTGCTAATTAAAGGCATGGATTATTTATTTGCTTCATGGTGGCATTTTCCTTTCTTGCCAAACAGCTGGTGTGGGCTGAACACTGCCCTAGCTTGGCTCCCTGCCTTACATTGACTGTATTGTAGACACATATGGTCATACACACAATTCCTCCTGCTCACAGATGCCATCACTCCACCAGTTTTTCCCCAGGATTTTCTTTTCCTATCAGGAGGAAAAAGCCTCAGAAGGGTGCTTTGTATGCAGGTAAACAAAACAGATATTCCACGTTTGAAAAACAAGCGTGATATTTTCAAAATGAATGGGTGTGTCTCTGGAAATAGCAGCCACTTGTATGTATTTGATTTTTCCTGTGATTTGTGTCCTTGTCCTTAAAGCTTGCTCAGTCAAGCTGCCAAAGTATGTCAGGTGCCTCAAGTGAATAACGTAATAATTACTTATTGTCATAGTAATGTTGACAAATTATGATTTGAGTTTAGGTCACTTGCCCCGGGGATTAGGCATGGCACAATGTGTTATATATCAGTGGGGTCAAGATGGAGTTAAAAAACCAAACCAAACAAACTTTCACACAGATTCAAAACATCAGATCTGTGTCACATGTGAGGGGACTGAGAACTGGGGCCGTGTTCAGCTCCACTGGGACTGTAGCCTAAAAGACTTTAAAGACAACACTAATAAAATTCTTGTAGGTGTGTTACCATCTCTTTAGGATAGCTAGGGCAGAGCTGTATTAATTCTTGTAGGAGGCAGTGCTGCTGTGAAGTTGGACAATCTGGTAAAGATAAATGGACCTGTAATATATAATTAATAGTTTTTATGTGTTTGTAAGAAGAACATGTCAGTCTGTCCTCTAAATGGCCTTTTCAGTTTTTCTGTTCACAATGCAGTGAAGGATCCACCAGACCCATGAAGGGACACAACATTTTAGTAATAGATTCTGACCATGACATAGATTTAGATTTAAGCTTCGAGCCAAGTATTTTGATTGTTGCTGTCTCGATGTTTTGAAAAAGGATGTGACAAGTGGGGGGTGGGGGTGGGGGGTTCTGACTGAGAAACTGAAATATGCTTCATGCTCACATTTGTCAATCATGAAGAGGGCCCACCCTAAACCAGTCCTGCTTTATTATCCTTTTTTACCCCAACTGGCTAAAACGAAACAAAATATTGTCTCCGCCATGTTTAACAGGGCATATATGGCTGCCAGTGGACCTTAGTCACCACTGTTTATTGATGATGTGGTATATCCACTCGATCATAAGCTGCTCCTTTTCTTTACCATACTTTTCTCTTCCCATTGTTCTACTACAAGTTAATATTGGTTTCATCACTCAATAGATTTAGTTTTTTATTTAGTTTTTTTCCCAGAACTGGGCAGCCTCTTTTAGATATTTTCTGACAAAGTCTAATCTAGCTTTTCCTCTCCTCTGTAATCAGTCTTTTGTATCTTGTTGTAAACCCTCTGTATTTACATTCATGAAGGTGTTTCTTGATTGTAGTCAATAAAATGCCCACCTCCCCTAGAGTGTTCTTAATTTGGTTAGATGGTACGAAGGAGTTTTTCTTAACTAAGGAAATAATTCATCCATTTAAGGCTACAGTCACACTGGAGAAAGGGTGACTGCAGGGCAAACAAAAATACTGCAGCTGTATGCAATCAAATTGCCACCTCCTTGTCTTTAAATGGTCACTTCAAATAGTAATATTAATTCTTTATTAAAACTGACAGCATTTTGCATTCTGACACTAATATTCAAGTTAATTGGCACAGCTGGTCAAATAGTGCTAAGTGGACAGGGGATTGCATTGTGGCATGTTAAACTGTTTTATTGTTGCTTTGGATTGCAAAAGAAAACTCTCGAGACTGGGAATACTGCACATGTTAATTTAACTAACAATAACATATTGTAGCATTCAGACATTAATCTAGCACACTAACACAGTGACATTAATAGCTGCATTCTTACAGAAATATGTTATGTCATATGAGTCGACCAAGGGAAGTAAAAGAAAGAAACTTGCATACTGCTCTGTGTGTGCACACACTGCTGAGAAAAGACAAGGAGCTATGTTTCCACTGTAAACCAGTCTGTGGTTGGAAATGTGATGAAAAGCCTGAAACATTGGAACCCACTCTGCTGTAAAAAGGAAAAGAAGATGCATCCTTGTATGCATCTTGCCTTTGGATTCTATTCTTTTCTCCTTCCAGCATGGCATGAAGTTCAGCTCAAGTTTGCTCTGTTTCAATAAAATAACAATATTATTCTGGAGCCAGATATGTGGGGCTCAGCTAGAAACTGAGTGAGGACTGAGTAAAGAGCGACAGAACAAAGCCATAATTTTGGCACTGTGCACACAACTCAACTTTGAGCCACTGTGCCAATTGTACACTCATTCTGATAACTATAACAGTATAATTCTAATACTATTGCTCTTATTCTGAGATTTAGCATAGGAATTATATAATTATAATTATATAATAGAAAGACTTATAGAATAGAAAGACTTAACAGTATTTCCTGAAACCCCCTCCTACCTGATTATTTCTTAATAACATTTACATTAATGGATTACACAACAATTGGGAATAAGTTTTCTTACAGTAGAAGACTTTCAGAAAGTACTAAGTACCTGTAACTAAGTTCAAGGATATAATTCCTCCATTATTATGATCTTCAATGCCATGTGCCAACACAATGCAGAGCAGCCACCTGAAATCTACTCCCACAGCTCCTATAGCTTCAAATCAGAATTGCCTGACTCGCCTGTATAACGCACACTCCGGCATATTAAAGCAGATAACTTCATTTAGCCTGGAAAAAGAGTTTGTTGGTCTGTAGAAAAAAAAGGCCCTCTGTAAAGCATCTTACTATTCATCACTGATTCAAGAAAATCACAACAACCCCAAGTTTCTTTTAGGCACTGTAGCCAGGCTGTATCTTGGTGTACATTGACGTTCAGTACTGCTGTTATTTATTTAGACTCTTTCTCTCTGATTGATCTTTCTGAGTTGACTTCAATAGTTACTTCCTCCAAGCCATCAATGTGTCTATCAGACCCCATTCCTCAAGACTGCTCAAAGATGTCCTCCCAATGCTTCAATCTTAAATATGATCCATCTATCTTTGTTAATTGGCTGTGTACCACAGGCCTTTAGCTCTGTAAAGCCAAATGTGTTGGCTTTATAGGGCTTTATACAGCGTACTTCAAATGTCCTGTTGTTCATGGACTTCCAGCAACAGTTACCATAATAACCATATGTTGGCTGTGACGCGCAATTTCTCAGCTTTCAGAAACCGTTTGAATATCTCCAATAAGAGAAATGGTTGTGTAATTACAGTAATTCAGAGAGTGCTTGATCACACGTCTCAGTGGTGATGCGCTTGGTGTTAACCAGCTGTTCACAGTGGGTGAGGGCAGGTCACAGGTGCATCAACGGTGACCGTCCGGTTGTAGGGTTAAGGTGGCAGTAATTTTAAAACAGCTTAAAAAGCCACCACTTGGCTCAGCTGTATATAAGAATTAAGTCCAGATCTTTTACGGAACAATGAGCGAAAAGGGCTCACCTGGCTGTGAAACTGTTAATTAGTCAACTGTCCAATTACTTCTGAGCCTCTGAAAATGGGGAACTATGTATAAAAATAAAAAATAAATTCCTAGGCAGTTAATTCAATAATTTTGTTAAATCCCTTGAATTAAAGCTGAAGGTCTGCACTTCAGAGACAAAATTACCAAAAAAAAAAAAAAAAGTGATTTTCCACAAACTTAAGGATCTAAATTTAAGTCTGTCAGCTTTAGGCCCGAGTCAACTACTTTTAAGGGCCACTCAGAACATACCTATTTCAGAGCAGGCCTCTTTTTCTTCACTGATAACATTAGTGGCAACTGAATGTAAAATTGTAGTTGAAGTGGACATACTAACAGAAAATTAGTGCAAATGATAAAGAATGGAGTTGAAGTGTCATTTGATGCAAGTGGAAATTTGGACTTTCCACCAACGCTGTGGGAACATTACAGGTAGAGACTTGTTCCTGGTTTTCGGCCTATTAGCATAAGCTATTTTCTCTTTATACCAACATTGTAATATTAACTGTTGAAGGCAATAATTCTTCACTAATAACAGATGACATGTTGCTGGTAGCTGTGTGGTTCATGTTATTTTTCTTTTTCAGAACAACTTTTATCACTAAGCAGACACTGGGGAATTTTTTACTCTTTTGGTCATGTTTTTATGATTGAAAATTGTCCACAAATGGAGCACAACAAGCTTTTAAGGTAATTGTAGGTGCACAGTTTAATCTAAATTATTACCCATGCACACCTCCACACGAACAGTTTGTATAACATCAGGATTAGGTTTTGGACAAGAAATATGAGAATGTTTCTGTTTTCCAGAAATTGGATATTGCTGTTGATGGGATCTTCCGGCTCCACAACTTAACGAACTGCTCACAAGAAACAGTTTGATAAAGAAACTTAATTAAAACATTAAATTAAAAATTAAGAATTTGTGACTTGACGTAAAAGAGAATCCAATAATTCAAAAATCATTCAGTATTTAGTTTTTAATTTAAAATAATACAAATAAAATACAACCAACACTGAAAATTGAATTTGATGGAAGTAATGCACTTCAGGACAGAGGAAACAGAAACGCTTTAAAAAACAGCTGGGTGAACACCCCAGATAAATTAATACCATAACTGGGTGTATGCTCAAAAATAATCAAAGTGCAGAAGTGAAAAACAAACAAACTACGTTTTTTGACGTATTAAATTTATGAACACATATGTTTAATTGGAGACTGGAAGAAAATATCATCCAATAATCCAATACAATCTATTTCAAATGGGGGAGTGTGTATAAAAATGGGTATATTTTCTAAATCTGTGTTAAAACCCATAAATTTAAGCTCAAAGTCTGCACCTCAGTCTTGATTGTTTAATTTAAAATCCACTGGGTTGGTGTGCAAAGACAAATTAACAAATAAAATGTGTCACTGTACTGACTGTAGGTTGACCTTTGTTGTCCTCCGTGTAAAAAAAAGAAAAAATGTAATTTAGGATTTGAAGTTTTGATTTCTGGATCTACAGTAGCAACTTCACCTTCCTTCAGGTGGCCTCAATAGCTCACTTGATAGGGTGGGTCAAGCTCTCACAGTGGTTTCACCCCAAATCACCTGATGGTTATGACCCACACCTTTTTTCCTGCTGTGTGACGCAGTGATTCATTGTCAGCTCACCTGTGCAGGTCTCCCTCTGCATCTTCTCCCATATCCGTCCTACCCGTTCATCGCAGGTGGGGAAAAGAGACAGGGTTTACCTCCAGTGTCAGTGAACAGGTCTTTTGCCTCCCAGCTGTTTTCCAAGTCCAGTTTTCATTTGGCCGTTTTTGGGGGTCAGGCTAGCTTAAATGTTGCTGACCGAGGTTTTTATCCACTGACCACTGATCAATGTGTTATTGGCAACGCAATGGCAATGCTGGAAAACGGGTTAGCGCGCAGGTCTTGACTTGTGCGGCAGCTGTTGCAGTGCATAATGGAATTTGTAGTATAAGTGGTGGGAGCACTATTTACCGGTGGGCCATTAATCAAGCCAAGTTAAATTATCTCACGGTCTGGATCTGGCCCGCGGGCCTTGAGTTTGACACATGTGCCCTAGGCTTACCTCGACCCTCCTGCCTTTACTTCTCTCCCACTGCTTCCTAACACACCTTCCCCCTTTTGTCTTCCCTTGTTTTCGACCAAAAGTAGCCCAGCTTCCAATGGCTCCCTGTTTGCCAACAGCACTGAAGGTGGTTGTTGTTAACCCGGGCCCTGACTGATCTGCTATGGAACCCTCATTCTCGATGATCCACATGTTTAATTTGGTAAGATTTTTACGTTGGATGCCTTTCCTATCAGAGGTTAAACAAGAGTTTCAGAAAACTTTAGAAAATTTTAAAAAATATGCACTTTTTTTTGCTTTCTCTGCTGTACTGAAAATGTAGCAGACAGGGACTTTAAAACCAAGTCTCATGCTGAACTGCTGATTTTGTGTTTAAGTACACCCCTTGTAAATGCACACTCTAAGCACACCTAAGGAGAGCTTTGTTTGGGCAAATGTGAAATAGAGTTAGGACAAGCAAGATATCACATACGGGGAGATGAATGTATCATATTACCTCTAATGGATGGAGTGGTGGTGAGGATGTGTCCAGGGTTGTGGGAATGCAATTAAAAATCAGCCACTGTCCAGCTGTCTGGCTTGTCTTGCTTTGATCACTAATGATCTGACGCTTCTTCTCTTCTTACATTCTCATCTTTGTGCATTACCATGTCTGCTTTGCCATTGCAATTTGTGCATGATTTTTTTTCAAAGATTTTGTAAGGCTCGGACTTTCTTGCAGTGAGGTACTGAAGGACACAGGATTTCACCAATGTAGGCTCTGATTAGTGCTCATTGATTGAAGCTGCGGCTTTGAAAGGGATGCATTTTATTTATCAACTCTTTAGACGTCTGTCTTCTGTGATATTGGCATCAAATAAAAGCAGCAGGAATTCTCATTTTTACTTATACCAGACAGAAGAACACCTCATATATCACACACCATTTGATTAGATGATAACCTTATAGTTAATTTACAGAAAATTAACCACCTAACTTTTTTGAAGTGATTAGTCCTTTTAGTAATTTCTCAAGCATAATATCTCATTTCTTTGCACTGAAAACCCATTGGTTACTTTTGCAGTATGCTTTTCATCATTATCCATTTGCACTGGCAGTGGGTATAGCCTTGTACACTTGCACCACACCATAAGATTGCTCCCAGCACTCCTGGGAAGTTGTTTTTTTAACCATGTAAATAATGCTGTTATTATGCAGTTTAATTTCTTTGTTTTTTTCTTTGATGTTGCTGATCAGTGCCTTCCTTGTTTTTAAGACGGCACCATACTGTTGACAGCCACTCCTAAAGGTTTTACTGTCTGACTGAAAGTGCTTGTCAGTCAATTCTCCAATTAATTTTTAGTCTCTGAAAATGGGGGCGATGTATAAAAATATTCCTAAGCAGAAAAATTCCTAAGCACTTAATGCTACGTTTTTGTAAAAAAAACAAACAAACTCAAATTAAAGCTGAAAGGATGTGCTTTAATCATGTACTGATTGATTTAAATTGGTGGTGTACAAAGGCATAACTACAAAAACTGTGTTTTTGTCCAACAGATTTTGGACTCTATCAGCCCCTGACATACTAAACCTAGAACCCATCACTGGTACATGAGCAGTACATATGCAGGGGTTCTCAAAACCTTGGTAACTGAATCCCAATTGACAGAAAAAGACACAATTTAGGGTTGCAGTTAATGTTTGGAAAGTTTTTGTCCAGAGGATGGGACGAGTAATTTTTGTGCTGGTTTAGAGGGTTTTTTTTAATCACTAGTGGAGTGCCTTTACAATACAGTAGAACTTGCCTAAGTTGGATTCAAATGGCCCGTGGAATTTTATCTGACTTGTAAAAAATCTGTCTTATGTGTAAGTTGGATAAAATAAGATTCTTCAGAAAAAAATATCAGACAGCAAATATTAGAATGTGCTTCCACAAATTTTAGCTTGTATTTCTACTCATAAGTGCAAGTTTGTAGCTTACGCTTGACTCCTGCGCTTGCCATGATTGTCTCTGGTGAAATGAACTGATTCGCCCAGTGCAGCCAATCCAGACATCACGTGACTGTCTAGACACTCAAGCGATCTCCAGGCATTGTTAATGTGTGTAGTTGTGCCTGAATGAGCTGATGCATTAAGTTTGCATAGATCATAGATACTGGAACTGAGCGTGGCAGGAGCAGAGGAGGGCTGCTAAATGCATCTGGCTTATGTGATCACATTTAATTGGAAATGCATTACAATGGGACCAGATTTTTCATCTGAGGTAGGCGAAAATCTGACTTGTATGATCCGATTTAGGTGATGATTTTTTTATTGGAATTAACATTTTGAAAACTCAGGACCTGCAGAAGCCATCCAACTAGAGCAAAAATCTGATCGGTGCGACTTCAACAGGCGTTTTCTACTGTAGCTGTTTTTGTCAATGATAGGAAAGCGTAGTTGGCTATGAATAGTGGAAGTGAAGTGAAAGTGTAATTGAAATGCTGCTATTTCATTTTATGACATGAACTGAGAATGAATGAAATGTATTAGTATGGTGTTTCATCGTAGGCTGTATAAAATTAACCTGGGCTACTAATGACCCAGAGGCTTTGTCTGAAATTTGAAGCCAACACAGCAAGTCTATTTTGTAAATTTTGTTCATTCTGTGTCGGGAAGGAGGATTATCCAGGATGTGAATTGTTTTTCAACAGAAAAGACTGTGTTAAGAAGATGGAAGGAGTACTTAGAGGAACCAAAGAATGAAAATTTAGAGCAACTAATGAATGAAGAAAATGAGAGAGACGGACTGATGGAGAAGTTAGCGTTAGCATGAAAAATAAGCTATTGTCAGTCAGACTCTCTTCAGAGAGTATTGCATGGTGTATCAAAATCTGGCTTTTTTTTGTTTTTTTCCTGCATTCACAATTCTATAAATTTTGACAAAATCCTTTAGCTAAACACCTTTTGCTAAAATGCCTCAAATCATGATAGAGCCTCCCCCATGTTTGGACTGTGGCCACTCACTGTTGGACCTCATTCTGACTCCTGACAATTTGAACCACAATTTTCAAATCTGGATTAAACACTCTATAAGACCTGTTGTTATGTTCCCTATGTTAACTTTTCTTCTCTTTTTTTTAAAAAATGATTTAAGGCTATAAATAAAAACAATATCAAAAAATCCTCTAAATATCTTCAGTTAAAAAGACTGCACTGAAAAATTTAAAAAGCAGCCAAAGTCTAAAGAAAAAAATCCTTCATAAAGCCTGAAGAGCACTTTAACAAATTACAGTAGGTGAAAACCTGGCATCTCCTAAGCAAAATATGAAAATAATGGATGGATTGAGACTTTTGCACAGAACCAAAGTTTAAAGAAATTTATAGGACAAATATTAATTTGTAACCTAAAACAAAAGAAATACAGGTCATATCACAAATCAAGCAGAAGTCTGAAAAAGTAACAAGCCAACAGAAAATACATGAAAAACTGAGCTCTATGAACATTCACATCTGCTTTTGAATCGATAGTGTGAAGACGTTTGTGTGCAAAAATATTTTCTTTATTTGATTTTCTTTTGAACTGGTTTCAATTGCTTTTAGATTGGAATGTGTGCCCATTATATGCAGTGCCTAGGGTCCATATAAATGCTAATTACATGTTTGTCTGTCTTTCTGTACTTCTAGAATGCATTTGTAAATCTACTAGGAGCCCACATTTTATTCAGCATAGTATATGCAACCCAGTGCACTGCAGTTTATCCAATTTAAAGTACACTGACATCTGAACAAATAAGCCAGCAAACCTATGCATGAAATATGAAAGCTGTGATATAATTATGAAACATATTATGAAAAAACAACCTTACTTCTCATTTTAAATCATGATGATATCAGCAAACACTATTCTGAGGAGTTCAAGGTCTTGCTGAGTAGTTTTATGTCTTCTGTTGAAGACATGAAACTAGTCAACGATGACCATTTTTTGAATTATGGTCCTATATAATATAAAATAGAGCACAATATACACTATGGCGTGCCTAATTTTGTGGTTGACAAGTTCCTACAGTGTGAGTGTGCTGTGTCTTCTGAAACACAGCATTCATTTCTACCTCATGATAGCACTGACCATTCATATTTACATACAATACCAGTCAAAGGTTTGGACAGTGTGTCCAAACTATTGTTAAATTATACTGAAATGAATGAATGAAAGAATGTTTGTTTGGATTTGCAGTGGAAAATATGTGGAAGGTCAGATTGACTATTTTACATTTTCAAAGCTTGCTCAAAAGTTTGTAATTACTATATTTCAGCTAGGGAAATATTTCAGCATGAAATGCCTTCAAACTATAGAAGTCAAAGGTCTTGTACAGAAAACGTCATCTCTTTGTGACACTCTGCAGTTGAGCAAAAGGGGCATATTCATAATGAAATGACACAGGAGAAAGAGGAACTTCCAGTGGCTGGGAGCTGGCTGAGGCTGGCAATTCAAAGTTGTTTTATCTGTATTGGATTAAGGATGTTGAATATGGAGCTGCTGGGGGGGAAGAAAAGAGGAAGACCACAGTGAAGATTGATGGACGTAGTGAAGAAGGATATGGAGAGCTTTGGTGTGAAAAATAAAAATCCACGATGTTAAGCCCTCTATATATAAAATTACAGAGAAACCAAGAAACCAGTGTTCACACCACTGTGCTGTTAGTGAATAAAAATCATTCTACAGGTATGTGGCAAGCATGTGTTTGTGTTCTGCAATTAACAGGTAAACCCGTTAAACTGCTTGTAATTGCACATATGCAGCAATATGCATATGGCAGCAACTCAGTGCATTTAGGTATGCAGACATGGACAAGACAACCTGTGGAAGTTTAAACAGAGTATCAGAACGGGGAAGGAAGGTGATTTAAGTGACTTTGAATTTAGGCACTAAAGGGATAATCCTTTGCCTTTAAGAAACAATGCTGATCATAAAGACCCTTCAGGTAAAAAAAGAAGTTTTGGACAATATGAACTAGATCTGACATAAGTAGCTATTTTTAAACTTCAGAATATGACCAGGATTTTAACCTTATCTGTCTGATTTTTTTTCTGATCATTTTGCTTTTGTTGTACTATTATGTTTATACACTGCTCAAAAAAATAAAGGGAACACTCAAATAACACATCTTAGATCTGAATGAATGAAATATTCTCATTGAATACTTTGTTCTGTACAAAGTTGAATGTGCTGACAACAAAATCACACAAAAATCATCAATGGAAATCAAATTTATTAACCAAGAGAGGCCTGGATTTGGAGTCACACACAAAATTAAAGGTTAAAAACACACTACAGGCTGATCCAACTTTGATGTAATGTCCTTAAAACAAGTCAAAATGAGGCTCAGTATTGTGTGTGGCCTCCACGTGCCTGTATGACCTCCCTACAACGCCTGGGCATGCTCCTGATGACGTGGCGGATGGTCTCCTGAGGGATCTCCTCCCAGACCTGGACTAAAGCATCCGCCAACTCCTGGACAGTCTGTGGTGCAACGTGACGATGGTGGATGGAGAGAGACGTGATGTCCCAGATGTGCTCAATCGGATTCAGGTCTGGGGAACGGGCGGGCCAGTCCATAGCTTCAATGCCTTCATCTTGCAGGAACTGCTGACACACTCCAGCCACATGAGGTCTAGCATTGTCCTGCATTAGGAGGAACCCAGGGCCAACCGCACCAGCATATGGTCTCACAAGGGGTCTGAGGATCTCATCTCAGTACCTAATGGCAGTCATGCTACCTCTGGCCAGCACATGGAGGGCTGTGCGGCCCTCCAAAGAAATGCCACCTCAGACCATTACTGACCCACTGCCAAACCGGTCATGCTGAAGGATGCTGCAGGCAGCAGATCGCTCTCCACGGCGTCTCCAGACTCTGTCACGTCTGTCACATGTGCTCAGTGTGAACCTGCTTTCATCTGTGAAGAGCACAGGGTGCCAGTGGCGAATTTGCCAATCCTGGTGTTCTCTGGCAAATGCCAAGCATCCTGCACGGTGTTGGGCTGTGAGCACAACCCCCATCTGTGGACGTCGGGCCCTCATACCATCCTCATGGAGTCAGTTTCTAACCGTTTGTGGCCTGCTGGAGGTCATTTTGCAGGGCTCTGGCAGTGCTCCTCCTGTTCCTCCTTGCACAAAGGCGGAGGTAGCTGTCCTGCTGCTGGGTTGTTGCCCTCCTATGGCCTCCTCCACGTCTCCTGGTGTACTGGCCTGTCTCCTGGTAGCACCTCCAGCCTCTGGACACTACACTGACAGACACAGCAAACCTTCTTGCCACAGCTCGCATTGATGTGCCATCCTGGATGAGCTGCACTACCTGAGCCACTTGTGTGGGTTGTAGAGTCCGTCTCATGCTACCACAAGTGTGAAAGCACCACCAACATTCAAAAGTGACCAAAACATCATCCAGAAAGCATAGGTACTGAGAAGTGGTCTGTGGTCCCCACCTGCAGAACCACTCCTTTATTGAGTGTGTCTTGCTAATTGCCAATAATTTCCACCTGTTGTTTCTTCCATTTGCACAACAGCATGTGAAATTGATTGTCAATCAGTGTTGCTTCCTAAGTGGACAGTTTGATTTCACAGAAGTTTGATGTACTTGGAGTTATATTGTGTTGTTTAAGTGTTCCCGTTAATTTTTTTGATCAGTGTATTTAATATGTTTATCTTCTCCTTCTGCTATTCTCTGAGCTATTATCTGAAATGTACAAATCTTTCATTTGTTTCTTCAAAAGAAAAAAAACAGTGTTTCTGTGGACCCCTATATAAGAGGAATGAGGGAGGATCTTCTGAAGCTGCTGGAGGACTATACAGTCTTTGGAGAAGTTGAAGTTGCTGGCCTGCTGGAGGGTACATTTTTTTCTTGAAGGCCTGGGTGATTGCAGCAGATTTTGGTGTGATGTTGATCTAAACTTAACACTGAAAATCCAGAGAAATGGAGTTACACATTTAAAGCAGTCCAGTTTTTGTTGGACTTGGAGAAACATGCTCACCCCGAATATAAGTGCTGAGAACCAAACTCTCCCAGTAACAGACATGGTTCACATGATGCACTCAGTATTCTTTTTCACTCAACTCTTTTCTCTCTGGTTGTTTTTAATCTTTGGCTCTCTTCCACAGCATTTCTTTTGTTGTGCCTCCCTCCTTTCACCCCCATCTAGTCATGACAGATGGCTACCCCTCCCTGAGTCTGGTTCTGCTAGAGGTTTCTTCCTGTTAAAAAGGAGGTTTTCCTTCCCACTGTCACCAAGGGCTTGCCTGTAGGAACAAGCATTGGGGGGATTTTCTCTGTATTATTGTAGGGTCTTTATCTTACAATATTAAGTGCCATGAGGCGAAAAACAGAGTAGTAAAGAGGTGTTACACTCAAAAGCTGAAAAACAGGTTTTCAGGTAACAACCACAATTAAGCCAGCAGTCTGAGAGCAAAGTGCTCTTCGGGTGATACGGTCCTATGAGGTCTTTAGGATAAGACAGGGCCTAATTATTCAAGACCCAAATTTTAGAAATATTGTGCAAATGCAAAAAAGCAGTCCTACATATTTGCTTTATATGTGCATTGAAAGACATATCCTGGTCAAAAATGACTGGAGGCCAAGGTAATACCATCCAGGGTAAGTACCTGGTTAGACACCATGTTTCTAAGATTTGTGGGGCCGAGCACAAGAACTTCAGTCTTATCTGAATTTAGAAGCAGGAAATTAGAGGTTATCCAGGCCTTTATGTCTGTAAGAAATTCCTGCAGTTTAATGGATGTGTATCATCTGGCTTCATGGATAGATAAAACTGGGTATCATCTGCATAACAATGAAAATGTATGCAATGCTTTCTAGTAATACTGCCCAAGGGAAACATGTATAGTGTAAATAAAATTGGTCGTAGCACAGAACTCTGGAACTCCACAAGTAACCTTGAATAACACTAATTACTGATCACTTCATCATGGCACCTGTTAGTGAGTGGGATATATAAGGGAGCAAGTGAACATTTTCTCCTTAAATTTGATGTGTTAAAAGCAGGAAAATAGACAAGCATAAAGATTTGAGTGGGTTTGACAAAGGCCAAATTGTGGTGGCTAGAGTGACTGGGTCAGAGCATCTCCAAAAATGCAGGTTGTCTGGGGTGTTCGTGGTTTTCAGTAGTCAGTATTTATCAAATGTGGTCCAAGGAAGGAACAGTGATGAAACAGCAACAGGGTCATGGGCGCCCCAGGCTCATTTATGTAAATGTGGAGCAACAGCTGGCCCATGTGATCTAAGCCAAAAGACAAGCTACACGCTCAAATTGCCAAAAAGGTTAATGCTGGTTCTGATAGAAAGGTGTCAGAATACATTCTGCATTGCAGTTTGTTGTGTATGCCATTATGGGAAGAGGACATAGGTAGTGTGATGCTTTCTGCAATGTTCTGCTGGGAAACTGTGGGGACTGCCATCCCTGCGGATGTTACTTTCACACATGCCACCTACCTAAGCACTGTTGCAGACCATGTACACCCTTTCATAGAAATGGTATTTCCTGATGGCCGTGGCCTCTTTCAGCAAGACAGTGCACCCTGCCACAAAGCAAAAATGATTCAGGAATGGTTTGAGGAGCACTACAGGCGGTTGAGGTGCTGACATGGCCTCTAAATTCCTCCGATCTCAATCCAGTCAAGCATCTGTGGGATGTGCTGGACAAACAAGTCCAATCCAAGAAGCTCACTCCTAGCAGCTTACAGGACTTAAAGGCTCTGTTGCTAACATCTTAGTGCCAGATACCACAGCACACCTTCAGGGGTCTAGTGGAGTCCATGCCTCAATGGGCCAGGGCTATTTTGGCAGCAAAAGGGAGGCCAACACAGTATTAGGCAGGTGGTCATAACGTAATGCCTGATCAGTGTAAATGGTAAATGGACTGGTTCTGATATAGCACTTTTCTGCTCCATTTGAGCACTCAAAGCTCTTTATACATCATCTCTCATTCACCCATTCACACACACATTCATACAAGCACTTTTTTGTGTCTAAATGCTCCTGATACTTTGGCAACTTGGCATGCAGACTGCCGGAGCCAGGGATTGATACACACACACACACATGATTTTTTTCAGTAATCTTCCTGTGCAGTTTCCCTTCTGGTTTATGTTGAGTCAGTTGTGGCAACCAAAAATACATTCATTTTGGTTTTCTATCACCTCATTTTTCAAATTCCCACTCAGGGAAAGGCCTCAATATATAATCCCTGAGATATTTTGTCACTTTATTTCAAAGTGCTTTTATGGTTTATCAACTTTATGCCATCT
The DNA here is from genome assembly GCA_024447675.2 of Pterophyllum scalare. Lineage (NCBI taxonomy): Eukaryota > Metazoa > Chordata > Actinopteri > Cichliformes > Cichlidae > Pterophyllum > Pterophyllum scalare. The sequence continues at coordinate 36,399 of JAMQGT020011976.1, forward strand.
GTAAATGTCAGCACTATGCGGTCATGTATCTGGAAAACTGGGAGTGAAATGACAAAGATAGGATAGAACATATTTCATGTTAATACTGTAGTGCATTATTTATTTTTCACATTCAGCACCACATGAATAGAACACAGCAAGAGACAGCAGCAGTGTTGGGCAACCACTGTGTTGCCTTTCTGTGATATGGGGCTGAACAAAACAGTTTTTAAAGCATGTACAGGAGAGGTGGTGTTTTTGCACTTCAAGTTATTTCTATTTATTGCTTTTGCATGCCAGGATTTTGTGGCAGGAATGGTATAAAAATGCTGTTTAAAAATCCTAAGCATTCTGCCAAGACAAACTGTTAAATCCACGGAACACACTGCTTCAGAACTTCATTCAGAATATCTTTGAAATTACACATTGGACATGTGTTGAGCAACTGCGCAGAGCTGAACCACGAAACCAAATTCTGACCATTCCATATCAGACATACAGGATCCATAATTGCAACACAGAAACCCAATCCACATTAGGATGTCAGTCACACCCATGGGTAAGTGTGTCCAAACCTTTGACTGGTACTGTATGACCCCAGTGAAAGGGATTACTTGAAGAGGATATGGGATTTACCTATTGATTCTTTGACACCGAACATCTAGATTAACATAGAAACAACTAGTTGCTCAGTGTTCCAACATCCACAAGAAGCAACTGCTGTTGCAACTAGAATTTGATAAAGTACAAAACAGATGCTACAGCAGGGGCGGGGGGACGACCTTGATGTCAGGGAGCAGTGCAAAGGGTTAATTTGTGCTGTTAGGTGCTAAGCTGTCAGCTTCTTTAGCCAGTAGGTGCAACAGCCCATCACCCTCTTTCTTGGTCAAATAGCCCTTACTGTACATAGCCTGGAGGTGTGTTTGGGGTCATTGTCTTGTTGAAAAACAAATGATGGTCCCACTAAACCAGATGAGATGGCATATCGCTGCAGAATGCTATGGTAGCCATGCTGGTTAAATGTGCCTTGGATTTTGAATAAATTGCCAACAGTGTCACCAGCAAAGCACTCCCATACCATGACACTTCCTCATCCATACTTCACGGTGGTAACTACACATGCAGGAATCATCCAGTCACCTTTTCTGCATCTCAAAAAGACAGCATTTGGAACCAAAATTCAAAAATTTGGACTCAAAAAAAAAATAAAAGGATGGATTTACACTAGTCTAATGTCCATTCCTTGGCCCAAGCCATTCTCTTCTGTCCGTCTTCTCTGAACAGTTTATGTTGAGATGTGTGTGGTACTTAACCCTTGGATGCATGAACGACCAATATCTTCACTCTTCCATGAGTGGGGTCAAAATGGACCCCAATTAGAATCAATGTGTTTTTGCTACGAATTTAAAATGTGTCTTTAATTTTTGTTAAAGGTGGTTATATTTATTATATTTGGGTCAACAAAAGACTGATTTTACAATTAACATGCTTATTTGTAACTTTGTATAACATTTTTTCCCAGGAAATCCCAGGAAAATCAAAAATCTTCAAAAATTATTGTTAGTATATCCATCTGTCTGGAGAACAAAAAAGAGAATGAACATACAGAAGACCAGAACACTGTCCACTCACATGTGCCCACACAAATGTCTTTTCTCTATTCACTGTGTGCTGTTGTCACAAACTATTTGCTTTTGGCTGTGATCATTGCACACTGGGGCACCGCACTTCCAACACCAATTGGTGGCTTTGCGATCTTTCTGTCTTGGACACATCTGGCACCTCTTTCTCTTCTGTTGGCTTTCTGTGCCTCTCTCCTGTTGCTCGTTTGCAGCTTTTGTCACTCCACACCTTCCCATTGCTTCAGTGATGCAGGTTGGTAGATTCGGGGAACATTCCAGTCATCTTTTCATCCATCCATCCATCCATTCTCTTCCACTTATCTGGGGCTGGGTTGCGGGGGCAGCAGCCTAAGCAGAGAAGCCCAGGCTTCCCTGTCCCCAGCTACCTCCACCAGCTCATCCGGATGGACCCCAAGGTGTTCCCAAGCAAGCCGAGAGATATAATCTCCCCGGCGTGTCCTGGGTCTACCCTGGGGCCTCCTCCTGATGGGACAAGTCAGGAACACCTCACCCAAGAGGCGGCCACAGGAGGCATCCTAATCAGATGCCTGAGCCACCTCAACTGGCTCCTCTCGATGTGGAGGAGCAGCGCCTCTACTCTGAGCCCCTCCTGAATGGCCGCATTCCTCACCCTATCACTAAGGGAGAGGCCAGACACCCTTCAAAGGAAACTCAGTTCTGCCACTTGTATTTGCTGTCTTATTCTTTCAGTCACTACCCAAAGCTCGTCTCCATAGGTGAGGGTAGGAACGTAGATCAACCGGTCGACTTTTCATGTGAGGAGAATTCAGGGTGCTGAGCCCTGAAAAATGAGTAGATGTTTAGAGTGCTATATCAATCATGTTGTACCACAGCACCATGGGCCACCTCTGTGTCTGGTGCTTGCAGGTGTAGTTGCCAGCCATCTGGTCAATGGTATTTACACCTCCTTTGGTCTGGTTGTAGAAGAGAATTGCTTCTGGTTATTTCTTTTGGCTGTTTTCATCCACCATCTTGCTGTGGTGCATTGTGCTGAGAAGCAGAACAGCCTTTCCCTTTTTCTGACATAGCTGATCATGGTCGTGCTGCCATTGAACCCAAATTCAGTGCTGTGGACCTCCCTCGACTTGGAAGCCTTCATCACTGGCGTTCAATGATCAGACCCTTCTCCAGGAGATGGCCTGCAAGAGGCACACTGGTGAAGAAGTTGTCTGTGGTGATGTTGCGACCTGTGTGTCTGAATCCACTGCACAACTAATGGAGAGTGTTTTCCCCTAGATTCTTCTGGACTTCTTCCCCTGGTTGTCTCCCTGTGTACACAATTCCATCAATTGCATAAGGGGTGCAAGCATCACAAACCTGGAATATCTTTATGCCGTACTTGGCATCAGATGTGTAAGTGGGACAGAAAATGTATCCTGACAGTCACAGTTGGTAAGAATCAAAGGTTCCCAAAGCAAACCCTTGATGTTCTGTCCCACAAACTTGCTGTAAGATTTGTTTGTTTTAATCCCAGTTGGTTAACATTTAAATTCTCTTTTGTGACACAAGAGGTCAGCCTTGCTACATTTGTTGCGTTCTTTGTGCCTTTGATTATGAATAATAGTGCCACCTAATGGCTAATGGTCGTAAGCAGCAGGAATGTTGAGGAAGCAGCCATGTCATGCTCGGACATTCAAAGAGAAAACGAATCTTGCTATCATCTGTGAGCCTTGGCAATTCATAATCTGTAAGTGTAGAACTGCATAATAGTTTGTCTTACGTTAGGTAGCTTTGTCTGTTTGATTGTAGTTTCGTTTATCATTCTGCGTATTGATCAGTTTCCTAGCATAAATGAGAACAAGCTAATGCTACTAGCCTTTAGTTCTGTCTATGCTAGTCTTGGCTAAAGGGCATGTGAAGGTGTTTGTCTATTAGTTTATTTGTGTAATGACTTCTAATAGTATGGTTATGGATGTAAATTTGTGTTGTGGCAAACCATTTATGTATATCTTCGATTCTGTTTTGTTACAGTTTTACAAGTAAAAATGGGTCTCAGTAAAGACCAAAAGACCACGTCACAGCGTCTCATCTGAATCCATGAATGTTTAGCTCGCTGCCTAGGTTAATTACATGACAGTTAACTGAGGGCAGAAGAGTAAAAAGATTATCTAAACGTCAAGTGCAACACCAGAGACATTTGATTCAGCAATGCGAGATGTCGCACACAAGGGAGACGCCACCTCTTTCCCAGTTTGAAATTAGGTCAGTGCCATTCGTCTGCTTCACGCCGGTCCAGTGGCTCAAATGTGAGTCAGGCTGCAGCACAAGCACGGGCTAATGCTGAAGCCGCCCGAACTAGAGCACAGTACGCCAAACGCCAAATAGACATGGAGGTCGAAAAGGCACGCATTGAGGCAACACTAAACGCTCTAAAGCAGGAGGGAGAGGCTGAGGCAGCCCTCGCTGCAGCTCAAGTCTGGGAGGCTGCAGCTGAAGAAGCACTTCAAACGACTGCGGGTGTGAATCCAGGCATCCCGGTTACGACACCTCCTTCCATCAGACGAACACAGGAATATGTCAACACCCACTTTCACAACAGCCATGATGTTAAAGACAAAGAAAATATTGACACGGGACAACAGGTTGACTCAAGCAGCCCTCACAATCTGAACCAGAGCTCATTGCCAGCCTCTACAAATCGGTGTGAGCGCTCTACAGATACAACCAGAGGGCAACCAAATTACCCCACATCCAGCCACAGCAGGTCACATGAGCCACACCTCCAGCACAGAACACCACAGACATCACGAACTGAAATTCCAGATTTAGCAGCCTACCTGGCACGTCGTGATCTGCTCACAGCAGGTCTCAAAGTTTTTGACAACAAGCCAGAGATCTATCTGTCCTGGAAGTCTATGTTCTTTAACACTACCGAAGGTCTCAACCTCAAAGCAAGTGAAGAGCTCGATTTACTCACCAAGTGGCTCGGTGGGGAGTCACTTCAACACGCAATGAGGATCAGAGCAGTCCATGTGAACAATCCTGAGGCTGGTCTCCAGCGTCTGTGGCAACGCCTCGATAAGAATTACGGCTCTCCAGAGGTAATTGAGGCATCTCTGTTTAAGCGTCTAGAGAATTTTCCGAGGATTTCCAACAAGGACACTTACCCATTACAGGAGCTAGCAGATCTCCTTCTTGAGCTGCAGTATGCACAAAATGAGGGCTACCTGACAGGTCTTAGCTTCCTTGACACTTCAAAGGGAATAAACCTAATAGTTGAAAAGCTTCCTTACAGTCTCCAAGAGGCATGGGTCAGACAGGGGTCGAAATACAAGAAAGACAATGATGCTGTCTATCCACCCTTTTCCTACTTTGTCCAGTTTGTCAATGATCATGCAGAAATGAAAACGGATCCAAGCTTCATGTTGCAAGCTCACAGCACGCTATCCCAAAAGGTTGAAAAGACAGCAACGAGACAAGCACGATTCAGAGTTCCTGTTGCAGTAAGTAAAACCGACATTAACAAAACTGACAATGATGCTATATCACTTCCTCTCAGTCCAGACAAGCAATGTCCCATACACCGGAAGCCACATTCACTTGCCAAATGCAGGGGCTTTAGACTGAAAACATTAGATGAGAGGAAGAGGGTACTTAAAGAACACTCTATTTGTTACAAATGCTGCTCATCTACAAGTCACCAAGCAAAGGACTGTAAAGCTATTATTTACTGCTCCGAATGTAATAGCAGCGGTCACATTTCAGCCATGCATGGAAGATCACCACCCCCATGGTCACTCAAAGACTCTGATACAACACCACAGAGTCATGGTGGGGAGTCCGGCTCACCAAGCTCCACAGTTACCTCATCCAGTTGTACAGAGATATGTGGCCCAGGCTTCCGAGGAAAGTCATGCTCAAAGATTTGCTTAGTCAATGTGTATCCCAGAGCATTCCCTGAAAAGAAAAGAAGGATGTATGCAATGTTAGACGACCAAAGCAATGTGTCACTGGCTCGGTCTGTCTTTTTTGATATTTTTGGTGTACAAGGTAGCGCACTCCCATACACTATAAAGACATGCACTGGCTTATCTGACACAAGAGGGCGCAGAGCTAACAACTTTATCATCGAGCACATCAGTGAAAAGGTGTCCATGCCATTGCCAACACTCACTGAATGCGACCAGATCCCAGACAACAGAAGTGAGATACCTACTCCAGAGGCAGCCGCTGCTCACCCTCATCTGCGACCAGTAGCATCACAGATACCCCCACTTGATCCATCAGCAGACATTCTTCTCCTCCTGGGGAGAGACATCATTCGAGCTCACAAGGTCCGCAGCCAGGTAAATGGTCCCCACGATGCACCTTACGCTCAGTCCCTGGATTTGGGGTGGGTAATCATAGGAGATGTTTGCCTCTCGGGTGCCCATAAACCCACTGTGAACTCTTTTAAGACAAATGTTCTCAGTAATGGTCGACACAGCTTTCTCTCTCCCTGTGAAAATGTGGTTCACATTAAAGAGAATTACACAGAGAATCACTCACTCGCTAAAGATGCACAGTATGAACTGGGTAGAAGTCTTTTTCAGCAAACTACAGATGATGAAAAGTTTGCACTCTCAGCAGAAGATGCACTGTTCTTGAACATTATGGACAAAGAATTTGCCAAAGATGAGGCAAATAACTGGGTAGCTCCACTCCCATTCCGTTCCCCAAGACAGCTTCTACCCAACAACCAGGGAACAAGCTCTCAATCGCTTGATGTCACTCCGCAAAACACTGACAAAGAAAACTGTGATGAAAGAGCATTATATTGAATTTATGGAGAAAATCTTCAGGAAGCGGTCATGCAGAATCTGCCCCTCCTCTTGCACCAGATCAAGAATGCTGGTATCTCCCAAGCTTTGGCATTTACCACCCTCAAAAGCCAAGCAAAATCAGGATAGTGTTTGATTCAAGTGCTCAGTGTAACAACGTGTCTCTCAATGATGTACTGCTTAAAGGGCCTGATCTCAATAACAGTCTCGTGGGTGTGCTGATCCGTTTCCGATCCAACCCATATGCAGTGATGGCAGATGTGGAGCAAATGTTTCACAATTTTCTAGTCAGAGAAGACCACCGCAACTACCTTCGCTTCCTGTGGTTTAAAGATCACAATCTGGATGGAGAAGTGCAGGAGTTCAGAATGACGGTCCACGTATTCGGAAACTGCCCATCACCATCTGTTGCCATCTATGGGCTGAAGAGAACAGCAGTAGAGGGAGAGACTGAATATGGCAGCGATGTGAGGCAATTCATTGAACGTCACTTTTATGTAGATGACGGACTGAAGTCATTCTGTTCCCCAGATGAAGCCATTGATGTGCTGTGTAGAACTCAGAAAATGCTGGCACAGTCTAACATACGTCTGCACAAAATAACATCTAACAGTTCAACCATCACCAGCGCCTTCCCAAATGATGACCTCGCAGCTAACATGCAGGACCTTGAACTAGGACAGACCTCACCACACATGCAGCGCGCCTTAGGCTTGGGCTGGGACCTGTCTGCAGACCTGTTCAAGTTCCAAGTCATAAGCAGTGAAAAGCCTTTCACCAAGCGCGGTGTATTGTCAGTCATTAACAGTTTGTATGACCCCCTCGGCTTTGCTGCACCTGTCATTATTGAAGGCCGAGCCATATTAAGAGACATTGCATCAGATGCGTGTGACTGGGACACTGAACTGCCAAAAGAGAAACAAGAACGGTGGCAAAGATGGAAAGACTCTCTAAAACACTTGCAACAGCTTGAAATCCCCAGAATGTACACCTCGATTCCACTGTCTGCAGCACAGAGAAAAGAGGTCAATGTGTTTCTGTGATGCCTCCACAAGGGCAGTGGGTGCTGTTGCCTATCTCAAGCTCACAAATGCAGATGGCCACAGTGAAGTGGGCTTTCTTCTTGGCAAGACAAGACTCGCTCCTAAACCAGACATCACTATACCAAGACTGGAGCTCTGTGCAGCAGTGCTGGCAGTAGAAGTGGCTGAATTAGTCCTGGAAGAGCTAGACATCAAAGCAGACCAGGTGAGCTTCTTCACAGACTCCAAGGTAGTGCTGGGATACATCTTCAACGAAAAGAGGCGTTTTTATGTTTATGTCCATAACAGAGTAGAGCGCATCAGGCATTCTACACAAGCTCATCAGTGGCATTATGTGCCGACTCACTTAAACCCAGCTGACCATGCCACACGTGCATTACCTGCTCAGCAGCTGTCTCACTCCACATGGCTGAGCGGGCCCACGTTTCTCACTGACTCCAACCAATGTCTGACACAGAAACAACCGTTTGATCTCGTTAACCCTGAGAGTGACACTGAACTGCGCCCAGATGCAACAACATGTGCCACCACTCTATCAAAAGGTACACTTGGAAGTGCACGGTTTGAAAGGTTTTCAAGCTGGAGTTTACTACTGAGAGCCATTGCCAGACTTCAACACATTGTCGAATCCTTCAGACACAGTCCAGAGAACACATGTCAAGGGTGGCACAAATGCAGTAGACATCTAGATGAGAACCAGCTTCACCAAGCCAAAGCCACCATCATCCGCACCGTTCAGAGAGAGCACTATGCAGAGGACATCAAACATCTTGAAAGGGGTGAGCCTATTAAAAATTCAAGTCCACTCTTCAAATTGAGCCCATTTATGGATACAAATGGGATTCTCAGAGTCGGTGGGAGGCTAAAAAGAGCACAGCTAACATCTGATGAAAAGCATCCCATGCTCATCCCTGGGAAACATCACCTTACCCAGCTCATAATCAGACACTTTCATGTGAAAGTGAGCCATCAGGGCAGACATTTCACTGAAGGAGCAGTCAGAGCTGCAGGGTTTTGGATTGTAGGAGGTAAAAAAGCAGTGAGCAGCGCAATATTCAAATGTGTCACATGCCGCAGATTAAGAGGCAAACAGCAAGAACAAATCATGTCTGATTTGCCAGAAGACAGGGTCTCCATGGATCCACCATTCACATCTGTGGGCCTTGATGTATTTGGCCCATGGCTTGTCACCGTCAGGAAAACACGGGGAGGTCAAGCACATGCGAAGAGGTGGGCAGTGATCTTTACGTGCATGAGCACACGCGCAATTCACATTGAAATTATTGAATCAATGGACACGTCATCTTTTATCAATGCATTGCGCCGTTTTTTTGCAATCAGGGGTGCTGCCAAGCTGCTCAGATCAGACTGTGGGACTAATTTTGTAAGTGCCTGCCGAGAACTGCAAATTGACAGAAAAGGCTGCAACAACAGCAAAATTGATGCCTTTCTTAGAGACAGTGACTGTAAGTGGCATTTTAATCCCCCACATGCATCCCATATGGCTGGCTCCTGGGAACGCATGATTGGAGTTAATTCAATTCAATTCAATTCAATTTTATTTATATAGCGCCAAATCACAACAAACAGTCGCCTCAAGGCGCTTTGTATTGTGGGTAAAGACCCTACAATAACACAGAGAAAACCCAACAGTCAAAACGACCCCCTATGAGCAAGCACTTGGCGACGGTGGGAAGGAAAAACTCCCTTTTAACAGGAAGAAACCTCCAGCAGAACCAGGCTCAGGGAGGGGCAGTCATCTGCTGCGACCGGTTGGGGCTGAGTGGAGAGAGACAGGACAAAAGACATGCTGTGGAAGAGAGCCAGAGATTAATAATAATGATTAAGTACAGAGTGAAGTATAAACAAGTAAATAAAGGTGAATGAGAAGAAACAGTGCATTATGGGACCCCCCTCAGCAGCCTAGGCCTATAGCAGCATAACTAAGGGGTGGTTCAGGGTTGTCTGATCCAGCCCTAACTATAAGCTTGATCATAAAGGAAAGTTTTAAGCCTAATCTTGAAAATAGAGAGGGTGTCTGTCTCCCGAATCCAAGCTGGGAGCTGGTTCCACAGATGAGGGGCCTGAAAGCTGAAGGCTCTGCCTCCCATTCTACTTTTAAGTATCCTAGGAACCACAAGTAAGCCAGCAGTCTGAGAACGAAGTGCTCTATTGGGGTGATACGGTACTATGAGGTCTTTGAGATAAGATGGGGCCTGATTATTCAAGACCTTGTATGTTAGGAGAAGGATTTTAAATTCTATTCTGGATTTAACAGGGAGCCAATGAAGAGAAGCCAATATGGGAGAAATATGCTCTCTCTTTCTAGTCCCAGTTACTCGTCGGATTCTTGATGCAATGCTGCTAGAACAAAGAAACACAAAGCTCACACATGAGGTGTTGGTGACATTCTTGGCCGAAGTTACAGCGATAGTGAATGCACGGCCACTCACAACTGTTTCTACAGACCCAGATAACCCAGTTATTCTGACTCCTGCCGTGCTGCTTACCCAAAAGGTTGGAGCTCCACCTGCACCGCCTGGCCAGTTTGAGAGCCGTGATCTGTTTAGAGCACAGTGGAGACGTGTGCAGTACCTGGCCAACATCTTTTGGGGACGGTGGCAGAAAGAATATATCACTGGACTTCAAGATCGTCGCAAGTGGAGAGTGGTGAGACCAAATCTGCAAACAGGGGATATAGTCCTTCTGAAAGAGACCCTTGAGAACAGAAATGACTGGCCGCTTGGTCTAGTTACAAAGACTTTTCCCAGTGAAGATTCCCTTTTTGCAATGTTCTCAAGCTAGACACATGGTGACATCTTACTGATGTCAGGTGGGGAGTGTTCTGTCCCACAAACTTGCTGTAAGATTTGTTTGTTTTAATCCCAGTTGGTTAACATTTAAATTCTCTTTTGTGACACAAGAGGTCAGCCTTGCTACATTTGTTGCGTTCTTTGTGCCTTTGATTATGAATAATAGTGCCACCTAATGGCTAATGGTCGTAAGCAGCAGGAATGTTGAGGAAGCAGCCATGTCATGCTCGGACATTCAAAGAGAAAACGAATCTTGCTATCATCTGTGAGCCTTGGCAATTCATAATCTGTAAGTGTAGAACTGCATAATAGTTTGTCTTACGTTAGGTAGCTTTGTCTGTTTGATTGTAGTTTCGTTTATCATTCTGCATATTGATCAGTTTCCTAGCATAAATGAGAACAAGCTAATGCTACTAGCCTTTAGTTCTGTCTATGCTAGTCTTGGCTAAAGGGCATGTGAAGGTGTTTGTCTATTAGTTTATTTGTGTAATGACTTCTAATAGTATGGTTATGGATGTAAATTTGTGTTGTGGCAAACCATTTATGTATATCTTCGATTCTGTTTTGTTACAGTTTTACAAGTAAAAATGGGTCTCAGTAAAGACCAAAAGACCACGTCACAGCGTCTCATCTGAATCCATGAATGTTTAGCTCGCTGCCTAGGTTAATTACATGACAGTTAACTGAGGGCAGAAGACTTGAGATTCTGTAGGAAATGCTTGGGGTCATTTTTGACCCCGCTTATCAAAAACTGGGGTAGTGACACAAAAACTGCAATTTCTTAAAATGTATAAAAACATTTTAAAAAATTCAAATGGCCTCAAGTCACAAATATGTTTTATGAGGAATACATGGAATATGGAAGTGTAAAAACTTTTCATTTCAGAGATTTTGAAGAATAACAACCCTCGGGGTCCCCCAAAAGTGTACAAAGAAAATGTTGATCTTTTTTCATGACATTTAATTTCATCTGGTTTGTTGGTATTGCAATGTAATAGGAAGTATTAAAAACCATGGAACCCCACAAGGGACATGGGACAAAAAAAAAAAATGGGAGGAAAATAAAAAGAGATGTACTTTTGCAAGATCTCGCAAAACTTTTTCATTTCAGGCCGCGTGCTTCCGCATTAACCTTGATACGGCAGCGTCCCTCAGGACGCTGAAAGGATTGGTGAGAGATTGCAGCAAAAGTCGCCTTTAATTTATAATTCAGAGGTTCCTGTTGGCTGTAACCATGCCAAAACTGTACAGGCATGAAGGAATGAACCTGACTGACTGTCTCGTTCTCACGCTATCACTGCTTCACTCGATCGCCTCAAACACACAGCGCTGCCCAGCCCCCTTCTCCTCTCAGCCACTCAGCCCATAAACCACCACAGTGATGGAGGACACATACCTATTCATCTAGATCATACATATTCATAAAATAAAAGCTCAAGCTGTGTGTGTGTGTGTGTGTGTGTGTGTGTGTGTGTGTGTGTGCGCACATCTCTCTCTTTTTTTCCTCTGTTCTTTTTTCTCCCATGTCTTTTGTGGGGTTCTGTAAAAACACATCCTGGTGTGGAACAATTCTGTAAACCTTGGCATCAAATATACTTATATACTTTTCAGTATATAACACAATGGTCAACACAAGGAATACTATCAAACATATGCATAAATATCTATGCTGCATAATCATTCCACCTTGGAATCATTAAATGACCAAAATTACCATGACATTAATGCCCATGATGAGAGTATGTGTATATATTCCCAATGGTGCTTGTTGTGTTCTTGAGTTGCATGCAGTGATCATAATGTTTTGTTTTGTTTTTCTGGATATTATTAATCATTTGTAAGGTAAATGAAATTCCCTGCCTATTTTATTTTATTTTATTTTAGAGCAATAAGAAGCATTACTCAAAAAAAAAAAAGTGAGCTAATCCCTATCTCTCATCTTAAAGGGTTTTTTGGATGCTCTTTTTATATGCAACCAGATTGATATGCTAACTAGTATCCATAATTTCTTTTTTGTTGTCCCAGACCATATAATTACATTCAATCTGAAGTTGCACCAGTGTCTTTTCTCCTCATCTGCTGGTGACAAAGTGAGTCATTCAAATAACATTATGGTGAAAACAATGGACATGACAGTGTGACAGTCTCACATTTAAAATCCGTGGGATAAACATTTGTCACCCGCATTCCTAAAAACACCTCTGCACAAGGCATTTTCATGAATACAGAATATCCAAAATATTTAAAGTGTTAAAAAAAGTTCTTGGAAACACTTTGTGTTTACCAGCCCAAGTTTGCGCCCTTGTGGCTACAGACTAACAATAAAAGCAGTGACAGCACTAATGGTCCATTGCTTGACAGAGGCTTTTGTTGCAGAAAAACTGGATTAACATACTTGAATGAGTTGATGTAAATTTGCTGCTCAACAGATGTAAATTTTCTGCAACATTATAAACCACAAGCAGTAGTTCTACCAAGTGGATTGTGTATTCTGTCCAAGATTACTGTGGGTCACACACTACAATATTAGAGAGAGAACTCCAAGGATCAGACAAAATCCTATGAGCAAGCACTAAGCAGTAGGGAGAAAAACTCTCTTAACAAAAAAGACCCCTGGCAGAACCAAGCTCAGGCAAAGGCAGTCATCTGTGGTGAAAACTTAGAGGATCAGGGGAAAGAGAAGTAAATTAAAGTTAATGACAAACAAAACACGCGCACACACACACACACACACACACACACACACATACTGGTTTTGCTGTATTAGAAGGACAATTTTTTCAAACCAGTTTTTTGCAACACTAAACGGACACCTCTTTCCACTTATGCTAGAAAGATGTAGTAAATCTTAAAAAATTCAGTTTGAACTATACAACACAAATCTCACTTCAAAATTTAGATACACGCATCAGAACTCAAAATACAAGAACCTGACGCAATGCTGTATTAAGAGGACAAACAATAATGAGCTACTTAGCTCCGCCCATGACACAAACAGTAATTACCAGGGCCAACTTTATTTGTCAGGACAATGGCCATACACATACACAAAGATGAAATTTCCATGTATAAAAAGGGCAAACATGGATAAATGGAAAATGATTAAACAAAAAAAAGAAGTGGACTGCATTTTACAGCACCTTCACTAAGTATTAGACCAACAGAATCCTATTTGTAAACAGAAAGGAAAAATTATGAATGGCAAAATAAAATTATGCATGTCTGTTAAAACAGCTAACAGATTACATAAAAACTGAGTGAACAAGATGAACTTACCTATCGTCTCACAGTAGAAATAAAACTGAAACGTACAGTAACTAATTCACACCAAACAATATATACTGTAAAAACATAAGCAGGTTTACATATTCTGTTCAACAGCCAGTTTGACAATATAACTGGAATACTGTTAGCCCTCCTCCTACCTCTACAAGATGAAATATTTAAATATTCCACCAGTGATATCATCAGGACATGGAGATTGCTTCTGGTCTAACCCTTAATATCCCATGTTCCCAGGATTTTCTTTTCTTTTCAAAGTTACACCCCGATTCCTTACAAAATCTCTTATGTTTTGGATAGAGCGGGCAGCCAGAGCAGGATCTTCAACCTTCTTGCATTGCTGGCATTCAATCATAGTGGCCAGTTTTCCTTTTTTAATGTGTTCGCCAAAATGTCTCATGACCGCGGTAACCTCCATTGGAGACCATGGATTCTTTTTTGCTCTCCTGGCACTTTCCAGAGATACTAGAAGAAAGACAAATAAATTTATGAAAACCAACTCCATTTTAAATGTTTTTTAAATAAGTAAAATTTGTGTTTGGTATATTATTTGTTATAACAATGTTTCTTGGCTATAAATTATGTACTGATGCCTGTTTATTCCCTTTTAAAATGTGCTTCATAAAGAAGATACACTAGCGGGACAAGCTACAGAAATGAGCATGTGGGTTTCACAAATGAAAATAAATTTCTGCTAATGTCAAACAGCTTATTCTGCCACTGACAATTGCTTGGTAAGTGTGATTGATTATATGATTGAATTCTGAAGAAAAGGCATTTTCCTAATTTAAAAAATAGTATTTGTTTGACAAACAGGCATCAGCAGCTTGTGCAGAATCATCCAAAGCCTAAAGAGACTTGCTGGTCCCTAGTCTTGTTTCCCATTGAAGGACATCCCACTCAGCGTCACGTTTTGCTACAGGTGCAGCATCAGCAAAAGCCCAAAGTTGAGAACCCTGGTTTATTAAATCTAACTTAATAACCAAATTAGAAAATATATTCCCATTGCATTCCTAATATATTTTTTTTAATGCTTTGCTGTTTTGAAAAAATATAACTATGTGAATACATTAGATGTTAAAATATATTTATAAAGAAATTATAAACAGTCCTATTACTGATCACTAAATTACATCTATTTTCTAGCTTCTGAATATTGACAGCGTGAAAATGTATCATTTTAATAGAAGGTACTGTTTTACATGGTATGTGAATAGTACTTTAATTAAGCCAGATATATTGGCTAAAATGTCAGCTCACAGTATCCTACAGAAAGAGAATGGTCACCATATTGCTTTTGGGTGGTGTGGATAATTTCTTTTGTCCATGCTTCAGTTGTGGTTTTGTGCTAAAGTAATTTGGTGTTTAGTGACTTTTGTGTATGTGTGGTAGCATTTACCAGAATGTTTATTCGTGTTCTTTTTTCTGCTGGGCTCTTTGTCCTTCTTCTTTAGTTTTCTGTTGGGTTCTTTCCCCTTAGCATCTCTGTGTTTACTTTGTGCTGAAATGAAGAAAGAAAAGATTAAAAAACAAAAAATAACAATGGTCTGGATGAGCATTTATTTGTTGTTTGTAGGTTTCTTAGATACTGTGAATTCCAAGATGCTCCTTTATGGGGTTAAGCAACTAATGGATAAATAATGAATTTACCCACTTAATGATGAAATCCAGAGTTACAGTTTAGACTTGTAGTTCACGGCGACACATGGATGTATGATATGCCTAGTGCTACAACTTATAACAAAACATATAGAGCTGACTTATGCACTAAAATAAGACTCAAGCAGTGAGTGAAAAGTCGACCAGCTTTTGCAAAACAAGGATGCGAACACAGAGAGAGCTAAGCAAACCAGGTAACTAACAAGGAGACATTCCACCACATAAATACTTTAGTAGATCAGCCCCTTCTTTGAGGGCAGGGGTCACCACAGCAAGTAAACCTCTTCCACGTCCCATTGTCCTCTACATTTTCTATCCTCACACCAACTATCTGTGTAAGTTTCCTCATCCACATCCATTAATCTCTTTGGTCCCCCTCTGTCTCTCCTGCCTGGCAGCTCCATCTCTAACATCCATTGATCAATATGTCCACTGTCCCTCTGCACATCCCCAAAACAATCTCAATCTGGCCTCTCTAACTTTTTCTCCTTACTGTCCAACCTGTGTAGTCCCTCTGATATTCTTGTTTCAAATCCTATCCATCTTCATCAGTCCCACAAAGAACAACATCTAAGCCTCTGCCATGTCCAGCTCAGCCTTCTGCTCAGTGTCACTGTCTCTATACCATACAATATAGCTGGACTCACTCCTCTCATGTAAACCTTTCCTTTTACTATTGCTGCAACTCTTTTGTCACACAGCACTCTTGAAATTATTCTCCGTTCACTCCATCCTGCCTGTACTCTCTTCCTCACCTCTTTTGCATGACTCTTCATTTCTCTGGATAGTTGATCTACTTAAATTTCTCCACTTTTGCAACCTCTGCTCCTTGTAGCCGGACTTTTCTACCACCCTCCTCATTCACACACATTCTGTCTCACAACTGACTTTCATTCCTCTTCTTTCCAGTGCAAGCTTCTATCTCTCAAAGTTCTCTTCTACCTGTTCCCTGCTCTCACTGCAAATTATGATATTGTATACAAACACCATAGTCCATGGAGATTCCTGTCTGACCTCAACTGTTAGTCGGTCCATCAGCAGGACAAATAAGGGGCTCAGAGTTTATCCCTGATGCAATCCCACCTTCAATTTGAAACTGTCTGTCAAATCTCAAAACTACATGCTTGTTGGAAGGTTGCATCGCTGTTCTTTGTTAATCAGGGGATATAAACCCTACCTCGCAGATAGATCATTCTCTGTGCAGTTGGGGCAGTTTTCTTCCTCGGTGACCCCTCTGACCTGTGGGGCTCCCCAGGGGTCAGTTCTGGGTGCTCTATGTTTCTCCATTTACATGCTACCCCTGGGGTCGATATTTAAGAAGTATAATATTCCTTTTCACTGCTTTGCTGACAATGTGTAGGTTTACTTGCCATTAACGGCACCTTCCAAGAAATCTCTTTGTGCTGTGTTTAATTGCATGAGGGATATTAAGATAAAGATGGATGGATGCATTCTACATTTAGATCACCATCACTTGAAATTTAGCTTACAGATCACCTTTTTATTGGAACTGTTGCTGTGACAACAAAATTGAAATGAGTTAAAAAGGTCTGAATCCACTGTGCATTATTTCATAGCCTAAAAGCAATCAACAAAAGGTGACATGTTAGTAGACTGAGGATATGGGCTAACCTTGTGATAATGGCGCAGACATGCCTGGAGGTTCCTCGACAGGTTGCTCAGCCATCAATGGTCCTGCAGAACCTGTAATAAAGTATAATATACTTTATCACATACATAGAAAGATGAGTAGAAGTATTACAGTGCAAGTTTGGTTAACTTGCCAAGTTGAAAAATAATGTTTACTCTCATAATAATAATAATAACAATAATAACAACAACATATCTTATGGTTATTTGCCTTTTCCACTGAAATTTGAAGTCCTTGGGACTGAATTTTATTTGGCACATGAAGTCAAGTTTGGACAAAAACACACTTTCACAAAATAAACCAGGAAACATTCAAAAATCGAATTGGCATACTACACCCATTACCATCTTTTTATGTGACTTCATAGAGGCTCATGTGTAGAATGCAAACCAACTGTGGAAGTCTGTTTGCATATGTGCTTAATTGCTATCTGGGACCTAAGTCATTCAGGCCCTTGCTGTTTTCTAGTATTTCAGATACAAATTAATGTCCCCTCAATATTTGTCTGAAATACTAGAAAACAGTAAGAAATTGTAGTTATTGACTTGAAAATGGTTTAGGAATACAACATAGCGTGTAGCTAAACTGCTAGGTTCCTCAACAGATTCCTTTGTTCTTTTCATTTCTGCAAAATTTGTAATAAAGTTT